>JAQQAE010006857.1:0-16323 GCA_029823295.1 Pseudamia nigra
AATAATAATGCACCAATAGAGATGAGTGATATTAAAATTAATAAAATAAAATATGACATTCAAAATTAAAGGTTACAATATGTTGATAAAATGGATAATCTATATAACTAGAGGTTGTTCAATCAGTCATGATCATGAGGTATCTACTGAAAAAGGCTTCCCAAAGAATTTTGCAATGGTGTTGGTAGGCCTGGGCGATATATCGATTTTATTGATGAATATGAGTTTTTTGTTGAGTACAATTAAAAAAATAAAAAAAATTCAAGTTTTTTATCCTCTTGTTATGGTGCACCCTTTGCCCCCAGGGAGCTTCTGTAGCTACCTCCTCCACCTTGTTTCCTTAACAGAGATGCAACAACATGGCTACCGCAAACAAGAGCAAAGTTTGTCTAAAGCCGATTGCAACAAAAGGCAGCAGCACAGCAAACTTATTCCAGTATCTAAATCAGAGGCATCCAGCCAAGTGGGAGAAATGCCATTCTTTATGAGGGGAACAAGACTGCTACAACCAACAAACTTCTTAACTTCATCACTTCCCTTGGAAGGGATGGCTGTGGCTAAGCAGGTAGCGTGGGTTGTTCATGAACAGGAAGGTTGGTGGTTTGATCCCTGGCTCCTAGTGTCTGCAGGCCAAAGTGTCTAGACACTGAATCAAGACAAGACACTGAATCCCACGTTGCTCCCAGTGACTGCTAACTGGTGTGTGAATGTGTGTGTGAATGGGTGAATGGAGTGCAGTGTAAAGCGCTTTGAGTGCCGTAAGGTAGAAAGGTGCTATGTAAGTGCCAGGCCATTTACCAAAGGCACAACATATGATAAGAAAGGGGCATGTCCAAAAGCGATCACCATAGCGGTTGGTTTGCACATTGCTAAAGATATGGTACCCATATTCAGCTTTCAGTGTGAATGTAAACAAGTCTACAAACTACAAAGTGTATTTTTAATACAAAAGAAAAGCTGGCACGTTAATTCCAGGAGGGAAACAGAGGATACTTTTATTACATTTTTTACATTTTTGAAATAAAAACAAAACTTGTTTAGAGTTATCTCTGTGATTTGTATTTATTTTTTTAAGTAGGAAAAAAAGTCAGAAAAAAAAGTAATTTGAAGTTTTTGGGAAAAAACTGGCACTTTAAATTTTAGACCATATTGCCCAGCTTTAGGTCTGGGTGAGTTTATGTGTAACGCTCTGTAAAACACCATTCACTTTCTGTCTAGTTTATGACCAGCTTCCTTAATATGTACTAATGCTCTCTTAGACATCAAGCCTATCTCGCTCTCTCTCTCTCTCTCTGTTTGTGAGCATTTGGGAGGAGGCAGAATCTGAACCACTCTGTTTGTTAAAAAAGCAAGAGCAAAGCTGTATACTTTAGTTTTAATACAATGTAAGTCTCAGCACTGCATTCCTGTTTTGTTGAAAGGTAAAATATAATGAAAAAATTATCAAGTTCACCCAAAAGCAGCAACATTTACCAAAAAACAAACAAAAAAACAAAATTAGTGGCCAACCATACAAACTGCATAAAGCTTGTCATATCATGGTTTTGTTGTGCAACAAACAGCAATTAGTTGCCGTCTTTAGCCTTTCAAAATACTGCACCACATTTCACACCATCTTGAATCATGTCGAAATAGTGACTTTAAAAAAAAACTGTAACTGCTTTAATCTTTGATGCAATGGAACTGATTGCTACTCAGTCAGTATGACAACAAACAGTATTTAATCAATTTAATGAAAGATTTATTGTAGGTGTTTGTGTGATTTTTCCTTGGAAAAGATCAACTTACCACAAGGGAAATCATGGATACATTTTTGTAGTCTGTGTGTTACATGACCTTTTTATGTGTTTTTATATTTTCTCATTTTTGAACAAGAGCAGCTCATGCACTTTACACTATGAACCAAAGAGACTCGTTTCTTTAGCATACACTCTTACACATACTTTCTTGTCCTTGAAGGCGATGGGTGCCCATGAACTTAAAAACAGACAAGGCATGTTAATATTTGTTGAAAGGGTCATCCTGGGTTACACATTGTTGCCCACCATCCTTGGCATCTTCCTGCTACCCAACCAATCACAGCCAAGGTCTCTGTGATGCAGTGTCCCTCTTACTGGAGGGATTCCTAGGAACTGCCGCGTGACAATGCTGGCTTTAATAGCCCAGAGTCTCTGCTGTCTCTCTCACATCTCCTCCTCCGATTCTTTGCCCCTGGGCTTGTCTCTCCCAGCCTCACATGAGGTGCATTTGCTGTATGTGTTTGAATAGGATATCATCTAGCGCCTTTCACACTGCTCCCACAAGACTGGCTACATAGACGGCAGACAGTCATCATCCAGCCCTCGTTCTCTCCTCCTCCCTTTCTCTTCCAAACCAGGCTCCACCTCTCACTTTCCCTCCCTCCCTCCTTTACTCTCCTGCACTGTCTCTCTCGCTTTCTCTCCAAGCTTCACACTTACACAAAACACACAGACTCACTCAAAGACTCCCCTCTCCTACTCTATACGAGTGCACCTTCTCGTCAGGACGGCACGTTTGGAACCAAAGTTGTGCTGTTGTTGCCAGGTAAGAGCTCACATTTCTTCTTTGGGTCACCTCAGAAGTTGCAAATAAATGGACATCGCTTTGCAGCTTGCGAGTTTGATTTTGTAACAGGAAGGATGTGTGTTGATATATTGGTGTCTAGGTGACATAATCAGGAAAGGTGGGTGCTTTGGTACAGACCTACAACTCCCAGCCCCTCACTGTGACACTATTTTTGGCGCCTGTTCTCGGCTTTCATTCCCATGTGGATGCAAAAGGATTTTGTGCTCGCTTGTAGAGAAACTGTTGGTACAGGGTGGAGCGCAGCTAGTGATGGCAGAATAGCTGCAAATATATAGCATGTCTGTGGTTGCGAGGGGAGACCACGGTGTGGATGTGTGGGCGGATGGAGAGATGACGAGGGGAGGGGGATGGAGACAGAAGACGAGCAGCTGCTTTCATCCCGTAGAAGCTAATCCCTTCGTTTGTTCACCTCTCTTCATCAGATAAAATGGGCCGGCTGCTCTGGTGCCCTGTCTTTTTTGTCCTCTCTCCTCCATCCTTCACTTGTGATGGGTTTATCTTGAGCAGAGAAAGAAGAGGCGAGCTATTGATTCTGAATTGAGCTATAATGCCATTTGAATGGGGAACTACACATCCTTCTGTGTCTGTGACTTTTCTCCTGCATGCTTTTGTTCCTAACTGTTCCTTGTGATACAATCTACTACTGCTGATAATAAAAATTATAGGGGTCTATACACTGACCTCACACATTTGAAAAACCTCTTGACTTCCAATATCTAGTTATGTTACTAATATCTCTGTTATTGTTGTGATCGGTGGGAACCCCTCTTGCTACGGAGGAGGCTTATCACCTCCCACAGGTTTACTGATAGGGTACCAATTGGTTATTGCACATTGCACATGGAAGGGATGGCTCCTGCTGTAGCTCTCTGCAAACACATCAAGCATAGCCGTGGTGATTGTAGTGCAGCTTCACTGACAAATAAGGAATTGTTATAAGACAACTGGCCTATCACCTTTTGCTTGCCTCTGGATTACCTAATATCTCAGGAGGAAGGATCAGCTAATGTAACAGGAGAGAAAATGAAGGGGAGGGGTGGAGGGACAGGGCTGCTCAGGTGTACCTGTTTAGCCTAGTGCTTGGAATGCATTTTCCAGGAAGCCTCCCATGTGTCAAAACTGTTACCAGGTGACAGAGAGAGTCAGAATGAGGCAGCATGCTTTCCCTACCCAAATCTAAATGACCCCTCAGCTCATTTCCCAAGGCAGAGCTTATGTTTACATACTCTCTGGGAGCTTCTGCAGATGCTCCATTTCATAAGCACTAACTGAATCAGACATGCTGAGGCTGTATCTGCACTGATGGAAGCAGCCAGTACAGACTCCTGGCTGGAAGTGCTTTTTCTTTCACTTTCAGGATATTTTTTTACATTCCTGGAGTCCAAATATATCTGATTTGGTGTGATGACCGTTTTCTGAAATTGTGAAAATTGCGGTTGTATCACAAAACTGTGCATGTTATTTTTTTCTGATTTCTTATTTTTGCTGAGCTTAATGGAGGTTTGGCAAATGTTGACTCTTAAACTAATCAAGTAGCCACTCAGCTGTCGCCAGAGGTGTTTGCATGTTTTATCTGGCTTGTTAAAGAGCTACAGTATTAATGAGATGTACAAGCTCATAGTCCCAAGTGAGCAGCACTAACCTCTATGCCTGGATTGAGTTATCTTAACTGACCTTTCAAAAAGCCATAGGCCATCAGGTTAAAAATGTACAGAATTACTTATATTTGGATGAAGCCCATCACTTTTGATTCATTTATTAGAAGATGAAGGAAGATGGGGAAATCGATAATGAAGCACATGAGTGGGATAGTTAGTAGAACGAAGCAGGCTCTTGTTTCTCCTTGGAATAGCAATACAAAATGGAGGATATAAATAGCATCTCTGATATGATTTGACCTCCTGTGTCTGTTTGGTGGTAAGCATCAGTGGGGATGGATGCGCACAGATCAGTGACACTGTCACCACAGGGTCTAAACAGCTTTCACGCTCAAATTATGGATGCATTTTATATAAGGACTAGTTGTTCTGTTATTCGAACTATATTTCTACTTCATGTTTACCTGTCATTTTCTTTATCACCATCCTCATTAGCAGTAGGACTGCAGTGAAGCAAATTTGATTGAATAACGATGAACATTTTCACACATCAATAACCTGTGTAAAAATGTTGTTATTTAGAAGTGTTTATTGATTGAGATTTAATTACAGTCTATTTCAGTCATATCACTAGAGGTTGCATACATTAATTTAAATTTGTAAAGAAAAATAATACTGAGCTTAATTTAAGTATCAGGCTAATCCACTTTGTGACTACTGACCTTGAAATGACTATTAAAACACAACAGTCAATTATAAAGTTTTTTTTCTAGAATAATGATATAATTTCATCAAGTATGACATTCAGCTAGTAAAAAGCCCATTAATCCAACAACTTAAAGGTGAACGCATTGTCCTCGAACTTTTTTTTTTTTATGGAAATAGAATATTAAACTCAACAATCCTCTCTTACAATGTTGAAAAACTAACCATGCCTGTACACTCTGGACATGCTCTTTCTGTCTCGTAAATGTCCTTCAGAGATTTTTCAGCAAATCTGCTCTCAACCCACTGAAGAAGGTCATGTTCCCATGAGACTGTGAAGTTAATGTTTTTTTTTGTTTGCTCTCCATAGTAAATAAAAAGGGTGGAATTTTCCTGATTATTTAACCCTCTAATTCTAACTTAATTAAAAACACCAATTAATTGAGGAAAGCAAAAATAATTTGCTCTAGTTAATTCACATGTCAAAGCATTCATAGGATTAATAGGATTAATTTTAATCATCAATTAGGTTAAGTTTGGTTTTCAGAAATTATTATTAGAGGAACTATGTGAAGCTAGACTTAAAACAATTTATAAAATGAGACTATAGTTCATAAAGTTAATGAGCTATACAATAAAAGTTGTTTTAAAGCCACATAATTTACGCTTTTTCATGCTCACAACCTGAATCTTTAACTGTGATATATAAAAATACCAAAAATCCTGCTTACTACAATATTCACTAACTGGAAAGCTGCTGTTTCTTATTGGCCTGACACGGATAGCCGATTAGCTTGGTGATTTGAGGGTTGTTATTTGACAGGGTGTGCAGACTTCAGGACCAGTTGATCTCTATAAATCCCCTGAGATAAGACTCAGATTACATGATCAATCAACACACATACACAAATCTCCACATACTCCACAGCTAAACAAAGACACTTTTTACTTCCTGTATATAAATGTCATTTTTACACTAGACAAGGAAAACTTGATGTCACAAGCTGTCCCTTCATAGTGAGAGACCTTTTCTGATGTTTCTCATGGACAGGAAAGCACTAAAATGGGAAGAAATACATACACTATGTGTCACTATAGCAATAATTCTGTGTCACCAAATATGTTACTAATTGAAAATTTCTCAACGAACTCCACCATGCAGTTTCTTTGATAGTGTACATGTCATAAAGCTGCTCTATGTTAACAGTGCATGAACAGGACCTCTCTTGAACAAAGCTTACAGGTGTTTTCCAATTTGAGTAGAAGAACATATGCATTGTTTGGTTTGTGACAAAAGCCCATTTTTCCTGCTGTATGCCACTGCATTTGAATTTATATTTATCAACTGCGCCCTGGTAATTACAAATGATGCAAATGTGCAGTGAATCAGAAAGGATTAGTGCCAAAGCTTGAACAATGTCTAATTAAGGCAAAAGACAAAACTATGTTGGAGACATATTTCTGTGTTTGTAAAATCATTGACTCTGTGTAATATTAAAGACATTATCAATTCAATCTTTACTATTATTTTTTTCCATCTTTATTTGTATAGCGCCAATCATAATCGCCGATTATCTCTAGGCGCTTCACAATTCGAGGCCGAAACCTCATGACTATACAGAGAGTAAACCCAACAGAAGCCAATCCATTTCAATCCATTTCTTTCCTGTCATGAACATGTGTTTAAAGATGCTTTGTGACACATCTGTCAAATACCCTCATTTCAGAAAGGTACCTAACGTACAGCATTTATGATAGGGAGGTGTTTCCTTGTGACAGGTGAGAAAGGGAAAATACATTTATGGCAAAACTTACTTCCAGTCTGAGGAGTGTAATTTTAACGTCTCCTTTAGGAGGAAATTGCTTCTACCCTCTTACAATTTTTTAATATCCTGATTCATGCTTAGTGGTGGTAAAACGCATCATCCACCTGCAGCGTTTCTCGTGCCACCGTCCCAAGGTGTTATTAGAGATTTATACCATCTGGGCGTGTGGGACTGCTGAGGGACACAAGTCTTGCCCTGTGTGCTCCATGTCAGTCCTACAATCCCGCAGCCTCACCTGTACATGGAGTGAAGCACTCCCTTTACCCACGGAAAGAGTAGATTAATTATCACTGAAAGGGACATATAACAATATATACGTATATCATGAATGTAGTAAGGCATTTAAAAAAACATTTATTTTTTTACTAGACTTAATGAAAACATTACAATGCAATGTGGGGGAATTGCCAACACTAAGACAATGATTTGTTGTATTAGAAAATAGAGAATGATGCAGCGGTACCTAACCTCCAGGGGAATAATGGTAATGACCTAACTAACTGCTTTTCTTTGTGCACTTGTCTCTTTGCCTGTTCATTTTTTTATTTTTTTTTTGGTCTGAAATCATTAGATTAGTTGCTTGACTGTGGTCCCCTGTTGATTTACCCACTATGTACTGACAAAGTAAGTTCAGGGATGGAGAGGAGCCAAGAATCCAAATGACTAGTGTCCATTGTTCAATTTTTATTCACTCTCTGTGGGTTTAGGGTGTTAAATCAGCTTCCACATTTCAAAGAATTCAGCCAAATACAGAAGGCATTTGAAATAAGTGTCAGAGAAAGCAATGGATCAATTTTACCAAAATCCTACATTAATAATTCAGGAATCATATTGTGTCTTATCTAATGGCTTTTTTTTTTTTTTTACTGATGGGAGATATTTGCAGAATATAGAGTCATGTGAAAAAGTTTGGGCACCCCTGACAATTTCTATTATTTTCATGTATAAATCAGAAGGTGTTTGGATCAACAGTTTCATTTTGATCTATCAAATAAGTGATGGGCACAGTAATATTTTATCAGTGAAATGAGGTTTATTAGATGAACAGAAAATGTGCAATATGCATCAAAACACAATTAGACAAGTGTATACATTTGGGCACCCCAACAGAAAAATCGTGTCAATATTTAGTAGAGCCTCCTTTGGCAAAAATAAAAGCCTCTAGGTGCTGCCTGTAGCCTCTAATGAGTGCCTGGATTCTGGATGAAGGTGTTTTGGACCATTCCTCCTTATAAAACATCTCCGGATCAGTTAGGTTGAATGAACATGAACATGAACAGCCTGGTTTAAATCATCCCACAGATTTTCAATGATATTCAGGTCTGGGGACTGCGGTGGCCATTTTAGAACATTGTACTTGTTTCGCTGCATGAATGCCTGAGTAGATTTTGAGCTGTGGTTTGGGTCGTTGTCTTGTTGAAATATCCAGCCCTGGCATAACTTCAACTTTGTGACTGATTCTTGAACATTATTCTCAAGAATCTGTTGATGTTGAGTGGAATCCATGTGACCCTCGACTTAAACAAGATTCCCATTACAGGCACTTCCCACACAGCCCCACAACATAATGGAACCTATGCCAAATTTTACTGTCGGTAGCACGTGTTTTTCTTGGAATGCTGTCTTCTTTCACCACCATGCAAATCGCCCCTTGTTTTGACCAAATAACTCAATTTTCATTTCATCAGTCCACAGCACCCTATTCTAAAATGACACAGCCTTGTGACTCTGTTTGTGGTGTGTGTGCAGAAAAGGCTTCTTCTACATCACTCTCCTATACAGCTTTTCCTTGGGCAAAAGTGCACTGAATTGTTGAACAATGCACAGTGACACCATCTGCAGCAAGATGAAGTAGCAGGTCTTTGGAGGTGGTCTGTGGGTTATCTTTGATTCTTCTCACCATCCTTCGCCTCTACCTCTGATATTTTTCTTGGCCTGCGACGTCTGGCCTCAACAAGAATGGTGCCTGTGGTTCTTCCATTACCTCACTATGTTCCTTACAGTGGACACTGGCAGCTGAAATCTCTGTGATAGCTTTTTGTAGTCTTCTCCTAAACCATAATGTTGAACAATCTTTGTTTTCAGATCATTTGAGAGTTGTTTTGATGCTCCCATGTTCCCACTCTTCAGAAGAGAGTCAAAGAGAAGAACAACTTGCAGTTGGCTGCCTTAAATACCTTTTCTCATGATTGGATGCACCTGTCTATGAAGTTCAAGGCTTAACAAGCTCACCAAACCAATTTTGTGTTCCAATTAATTAGTGCTAAATAGTTACAGGTTATCAAGTCAACAAAATTACAATGTTACCCAAATTTTTGCACCTGTCTAATTTTGTTTTGATGCATATTGCACCTTTCCTGTTCATCCAATAAACCTCATTTCACTGCTGAAATATTACTCTGACCATTAGTTATTTGATAGATCAAGATGAAATTGCTGATCCGAACAACGACTGATTTATAAATGAAAATAATAGAAATTGTAAGGGGTGCCTAAACATTTTCATATTACTGTGTGCCCTTTAGGGAAATGTGTATTCTCCTAGATTACTATAATATCATTGTTGATTCTAGTCCTATTCTAAATACAACCCTCAACATTTACATTTTACATCTTCACTGACTTTGATCCAAAAACTGGAAAACCAAGAACTATGTCTAAGTCAGTCACAGCATGGCTGTGTTATAGTTCATTTGCTGCTTCTGGGTGCCCTTGGAAGATACATGAGTCATAAAGCAACATGACACCCAGCATGTGCAAGATACAGTGAGATGTTGAGATAAAAAAAGCAATCAAAATCAGTGTCACCCTGCACCTCCCCGCCCATGGCACAGATGACCTTGGTGTATTCAAAATGCCTCAATAATTTGAAGAATGAAGAGTTTTCAAAGACAAACATTTTCCATGTCCGAGTAAACTGACAGTATATTTGACAAAGGAGAGCAGTTTGTGAAGTGAGTCACGTTCTTGTATTGTGTTAACAATCAAGGTCATTGTATGCTCATTAAATCTACTGTAGCTGGATTAATCAGCATTCAAGCCGTAATATTTTTCAAGTGACCCTGCTGTGAATATGATTTTCTTCTTCTCTCTAATAGTGAACCAAGAGAGGTCATTAGCTGGTGAACCAGTGAACCACTTCCCCATTTTTGTTAGACAGGAACACCCATCTTACAGTGGCTCAGGCCTGTTGCAGTGAGAGATAGTAAGGAAATGCTGAGTGATAAGGAAAAGGCCTTCCTCTCAGCCTCCTCACCTTCCTCATCTCTGCCCCTGACAACGCTCCATTACTGTTAGTGGAATGGCATGTGTGCCCTCCACTCCCAACTGCTGAGATTTGCCTCGGATGCAAACATCCTTGTTTGTCGCCATGACAACCAAGTCTCCTGCCTGTTGTAGGTTGTCATGCCAGCCGCATCCCCCATGCTTTTCCTTTTAGCAGTGTAGGAGACACCTGCAAGAGCTCTACACCATTCAAACTGAAGCATGAAGTCGCCCTCATTTCGCCACCCCGTTGCCTTACCTCATATGAAGTGGACTTGCTTCTACTCTAGCAGCTGCTCAAAAACTTTGCATGGTAATGAGCCTTCAACTACAGGAATGCTTTTTCTTGTGGGAATGACCAACAACACAGTCAGAGTCAATTGCTGAAATAATGGCACATCCAGAGATTGCCCGTAGCGCTACTGCTGGAGACACAGAACCAGAGCTGCCAGTGGCCTCAATTTCCACTCTTCCTCTTTCCTTCACCATCTACAAACCTTTTAATCCTCGAGAAATAGAACAATTTGACATGTTTGGAGCTTCTACCAAGGCGGATGCAAATGTGAGAGGCCCATGCTGTTCAGAGTTCATTCTCAATGGCATGTTTCTTGGGGGCAAACAGAAGCCTTTTTTCCAAAACATGTCCACCCAGTCAGACGAAAAACACTCATTACCACAGCACCAAGGGGGCAAACCAGCCCACTAGAGGATAATAAGTAGGCATCTGCTTAATTTTGATATAATGCTGGCATGCTGGTTAGTCTGGGATTTGAAAATAGTACCAGAAATGGTCGTCTGTTTTTAAGCTGTTTGACTTATGTACTCTGCCTCTCAAGCTGGAGAATTTTTAAGACCCCCTTGCTGTTATTCACACTTGAGGGTTTAGTGGAGTATTTACAATGAAACCTCAGGGTAAGCTTTCACAAATTTTGACATGGTGATTAGAACTACTTACTTCTCTACAACGAACTATGACCGTAATGATAATGAGTGACTTTTTTCCCCTGTTTGATGGGATGGACTTGAAGCTTGAGGAGCCATTTGACTGCTGGTGAAATTTCAGAGATTACATTTGCTGTTCCTTATCTCCTAAATTAACTCATTACCTTGACATCCTGCTTTCCCTCCCTGGGAACAGATTGGCCTTGAATTTATAATGAAACATGGCTGTCCTCTCACATCCCATATGCACTGCAAGAGATCCAGGAGAAGCCTTTAACTCTCAGTGCTGTCTTGCCATTGATTTTGACCTCACCATTTGAACAACCTTGAAGTGGGGGTGCAAAAAATGAGAAAGGAAGGAAGATGACAGCATGGGCAAACATATAATTCCTCCAAGTGTGTCATCTTTTCTTCTCCAATGAAATTCTCTCAAGTTGGGTGTGTAGTTTTTCATTTTGTGGCATGGTGGCAAACACATCAAGCAATGGTGCTGTATTGGACCATTTTTTTTCAGTGTGTAGCTACCATAGACTGTATATATTACTGGACAGAGTGACCATGACATCACCCATTAGTTTCTGAAAGGTCGTTTTGAGGCCAATCAAGTTGTCACTTCCTGGACGGCGTCTCGGAGCCAAAAACAGGATGTAACCATATGGGAGCGCTAACATTAGCCGCTATCTTACTGATGCGGTAAAACTTCACCACGCAGTGTCAAACAGTGTTGTTAGTGTAAACACTTACCCACAGCTGCAGCCAAGTGTATGTCATGTATAACTATGAACATATTGAACAAATAGAAGATGCGAAGGTCTGAATCGGTCCAACTTTGCTATAGCAAGCTGCTGCTACAGTGATGTCAATCATGTCAATCAAACCCCAGCACGGCAGTCATTTGTCGGATTATTTGCCATAATATCTTAATAACGAAGCAAAAAAGTTAAAGATGGACCATCACGTTACTTATTAGAGCATTGTAATAAAACATTTGAGACCGTGAGGACCCATGAAAAAATTTATTTGCGTAGTATTTTCAGACAGAAGTCCAATGTATCTCTACGGGAAAAAAGCTTCTTGGAGCCGGACGATTGATTCCCCAGCAGCCAAGTGGTGGGATTATAACGTAAAGTTACTTCCACACTGGCCTCACTGAAAAGCCCCGGTTGTTGCCCCTTGATCGCTACCAAGTGTGCCAGAAAAGTAGGCAGAGTGTACAAAGATCTTGTGCTTTAGCCTATAACAATGGTGAACATATTTAATTTTGCATTTAGGTTACAGTAACTAAACTTAGGGAAATAACAGAATTTAAACTAGAGACCTTCCTCTTGCAGCTTCTCTCTCTGCAGTGATATGGAAAAGAGAGGCTTCTTAATTATGATTGGTAATTACAGCTGTCAATCATGTGTTTCACTCTCCTACCTACACCCCTGTGATCAGCCAAAGTCTGCATCATGGTGTAAGGCAATTATGGAGATATTGCTCAGTAACTGCAGCGTCAAGCTAAGAGTTAGCTAACTAATTGGAAATAAGGGCCCTTTATGCCTTTAATACATGTTCATTAATATTTTTAATTGAATAAGATAACAAGTGTTTGGGGATAGTACCAAAAATATTTAACTTATTTAGAAGTGCACCTAAGAAATGTAGTGATTTGCAGTTGCTCAAGGATATTTATAAATGTGTTACAACTTCTCAGTAATTGTTAACAAAGGTGCAGTGTGTAATATTTTCAGGGATCTGTTTTCAGAAAATGAATGTTGCATATGTGTTTTTTAAACAATGTTAAAAACAATGAGAATAATTACTTATTTAGAATAAGCCTCTTATTCTCCTTCTACCTACAGAGGGAGGGGGGATCTGCCATGTTTCTACAGTAGCTTAGTGCAGTCAATTCAAACACTTTGGTGCACCCACTGCAGGCTCCTCAAAAAGCACGGGGATAATTGGACAAGGTGAGTTTTTATTTGTAGTCTGCAATTTCACTACTAGATGCCACTATATCTTACATACTGTACCATTAAGAAGTATTGACACTGATTCTGACATTTTGACTCTGTTAACACTTAGGGCCAGATTCACAAAAGGTTTGCATCAGTTTGACGCATGAAAAGCATGTGCTACAGCGACGCAAAAATAGCACATGATTCACAAAGCACCCGATAAGCACATGCAAAGGTTGAAATTCTTGCAAACTGCTTGACCAGTATGTGTTTTATTTGACATCTGACACTGCAATAAAAACCCTGATATATTTCTAGATTTGAAAAATGCTGTGATTTGGTTGGAATTTGGCATCTTTATCACAAAGAGCATGAAGTAGAGTGAATGAACATATGATAAACAAACAATTTGGCCACATCTGACTCAAGCTCAACAGTGCAAAATGCCAATGAAGAGCACAGTGGAAGCATAGGATTAGTTTAATTTCTGAAATAAAATTGACATTTTAGTCACATCTGGCCCAGACACATAAAATGCATTTAACAGAATATTCCCATTATACTGTACCATGAGTACACAAACTCATAACGAGCCATAGCAATCATTAACAGACATACTACTGTGTACAAGGAAGTTAAAAAGTACTGATATGTAATCGGACATAGCTTCGTTAACACATGTCACAGTTTGGTGATATGGTGATATGGAAGCAACAGTTACCAGGCTGATTGTCACAGTGGGAGAACTGACATTTTCCTGAATGAGTTCAGGGACAGGATTTTAAAAAAATATTGTGTAGTATGTTTTTCCACACATTTTATTTGCTTTTCTGCCTGGACCACAGTCTGGGACATGGTCTGGGAGGAAATTTTAGGCGGGCTGGGGGGAAATTTAACACAGTCTAAAGATGCCCATGGCTTCAGGTCTTAGTGAGCATGTTTGCGCCTGCATATCAGTAGTGTTAAAAATTTAGTGAATTATTCACAAAAAAGGAGCAGACTGCCTGCACTAAAGCAATGCAAAATAACAGGCAGTTAGCAGGTGCAGTAGAATCTTTGTGGATCTGGCCTTTACTGTCTTACTAATACATATTTATGTTAATAAAGACCTATACAGGCCTTATTACCTGTCACGATGTTGATTACAAGAATCTTAATATAAAGGGTTCTGCTATCTCTTTGCCTCAAAGGCACCGTGTAGGTTAGACATTTTGTGAGGTTCTGTGTGCTACACTACATGAAAATGAGTTGAGAGCTACAACGTGCAAAACAGTTTGCACAATGCCGGCCATGGTTGCTCTCTAAATTGGGTTCAATCAGACCAACTAGGCAAAACATTTCAGTCCTGTCTATCATAGCCTTTCCTTGAAGCTCACACTAATTGCATATGCAAATTGCAAAAGATTATGAGTTTGCATCCGCTGTAGGGTTTGGTGATTGGAAGTTGCGATAATGATGGATTTCCTCACATTCATTTCTTAAATGTTGTTAATGAAGAGGCAGCCACTTATGAATGTGGATTATTCATGCATTGTACATTGCAAAAAAAAAAAAAAACTCTTGTCATCATAAACAGCAAGTATTCCAATTAAAAGACAAATCAGTGGAGTTATTTTTCTTGGGCCAGAAGTGGGGAGGAAGCTGAATATTGCCATAATTTTCCTATACAACATCATCATACATCAGACAAGTCTGACAGATTTATGGGTATCAGCTGAGGAAGCCTAGTCAGTGGTACCTTAATTAGTAATGGCAGCCAACATATTCTCTTCTGGACATATGCATGTGTTTGCATGATTATGCAACATTTGTGTTGGAGTCTGTGTTGTGGACCAGTTGGTTTTTGTACAAGTGAGCTGCACATCTCTTATGTGCATTCATGCTTTTTCAGGGTTGCTACTTTCAGCTACCAAACACTCCACACTGCCATGGTTCTGATATGAATCATAAGGGCATGTAACCTGCCATATCCTTGGCCTTAAGATATAAGAGAATGACAATGTCAGGCGCTCATTGTGTTATATATGGTTGTTCTCATGGCCATTATAAGATACAACAAGTGGAAAAAACAGTGTGACTGCGCCACAAGATGTAGTGGCAGCAAACAGTGTACATTGTCATTGTATTTTGCCATTACAACATGTAAACCATCGTTTCTATTCATTTAATACTGTAAAGAAAATACACTGATGGACAAAAAATGTGGATGAAAGCAATAATTAATTAAAACTTTATCAAACCTACTTGCTATCATGTTCTTATTCATGAATTACATCCAGCATCATTGGGTGTAAATGTTGAGACAGTAAAATGCTTTTATTTACCTTGATAGAGCAAATAGAATTTTGGTAGCACTGAATTTTCACTACATTGATCCTGCTGATCTAATGTTAAACTCTTTTTTTGCTGCTGGTTTAGCTGCATGATTGTCAAAAGTTTAATAATGCTACAACCTACCTTCCTTATAATCATGACAAAAACAATTGAGAAGGGCTTTCTTTTCCCTGAGTCGATATTCTGTAACATCCATTCCTGTATTTTTATCAATCCATCCATCTTATAAATTGAAGGTGTCAGGAATTACCATTAGATTATTTCAATTAATTCCCATTGTAGCTGGTAGCTCCATAGAACATGGAGACACAGAATCGCAACAAAGGCAACACAAGGAAAAAGAGGATGTACAAGCCATGTGCTCGCTGCTGAAGGTGCAAAGCTCCCCATGAACTATAAAATACTTCTGCTGGAGGCAACACACTTTTATTATTTTAGACCAATATCCATCAGACTCAAATTAGACAATTCAAATAACAACTCACTCTGCAGTTCAGCATTATTGAGGTATTTATGCAAATTTATTCTTGGACAAACATATCAGTGAAATGTGATTGCAGGAAGTTTGCATTTATATATAGCTTGACTTTAACACTTGACTGTTGTATTCCATTTGTTTACATATGCAATGCAATATAGTGAACATCATTTGGTTTCCAGAACAGGTGGAAACAAAGTGCAAGTGGAAACTGTCCAAATTTGTCACAATTGACCATGCTGGAGTGGTGCATTTTGCTATTCTGCCTGTTGTTTATCCTTGTTCATGTCATCATTTCATTGTGAGAGCAGATTCAGCAAACCAGTTGATACTTGGTTTTAGTATTCAAGTAACTACTCACCTCCCCTGTTGTCAATTGGCAAAGTTGGTGAATAGGATATGCCATCCTCTGGCAGCTCCTGTTCCTACCAAGGATATTGTTTTTGTAACCACTTCAGCATCACGTACACTCCTTTCCTAAAACTTAAATTAAATATTGTTTTTTTTCAGACTGTACCTGTAACCATTTCAGAAGGGATAGTGAATATATCAGTAGTAGGATGCTGAGGTTGGAACTGCCAGGCAGAAGGGCTAGAGGAAGACCAAAGAGGAGATTTATGGATGTGGTG
>JAQQAE010006858.1:0-16323 GCA_029823295.1 Pseudamia nigra
TACATGTATTTTTATGGAAAAAGTCGCATCAGATAACAACTGATTCGGATACAGGCCGTGACGCCGGAACGGATTACCGTCGGTATGTGAGGCACCACTGTATATGCTTTTTTTTCAACCGGAATATATAGGAAATATGACAATGTCATTAAGATCAACAATTTCAGCCGCATATAGGTAACTATACCTGTATAATGTGGTCATGTCCAAAATGATGTGACTACTGGAAGGAAGTGTTGGATGCTCTCAAGGAAACTTTTCAGCAGGAGACCCCACACGACCCCGTGATGCTGCATGGAATTCATTCACCTTTTACAATATGAAGAATCATTTTTAGACAGAAAGTAACAATACGTACGTGTCAGGAGCCACAAAAATTATCTCAATCCTTCCTGTACAAACATGACACACGATGCACATTTTAGTGAAATGAACTCATTATTTTCTCCTTTTTCTTTTTTGCTTATTTACTTGATTGCGATACATGTTGTTGTTCATTTTATTGATCGTTTTCGTTATTTGACAGATTTTGCTTAGCGTGTTATTCATTCTTTGTAAAAAAGTTGTTTCTTGTGATTGTGTTAGTTAATTATTGCTAATATTGTGGGATACTTTGTCCATGATTTTGTTCAATTTTTTTTTTTTTTTTTTTTTTGGGTTTTCGTTTAGTAACTTGACTATTTTCCTCCTTTTTATCATGTTGATTTATTATTTTTGTTTGGTCTCATTAGTTTTTTGGTTTTTTTTTATGCCGTGGATCATTTTGACAGTTTGTCCAAATCGTGTTCATTATTCTGCTGATTTTTGTTCATTTGCCTCATTCACTTAATTATACTTTGTTTTTTTTTTTTGTTTTTTTCCTTATTCTTTGCTCATTATCGAGTTCATTTTTCATCTTGTTGTTGATTTTAGTGCTTGTTTTCTTTACTTTGGTTTATTACGTGTTACTTCCATCGCTGGACGAAGCCACGGGAGCCTCACATGGCCCTGGAGCTGCAGGTTCCACACCCCTGAACTAATCTAACGGCGCGCTCAGACTTTTGCACATTACTATCTGTGTAAGGAAGCTTTCATTTCAACTGAATTTGTGCTTAAATGTGTTATTTTTTTTCTCTCTCTCTTGTCCAGGCATTTGGCTTCATGTCACGAGTGGCTCTGCAGGCGGAGAAGATGAACCATCACCCAGAATGGTTCAACGTTTATAATAAGGTAACGCTTCCCTTTGCGTTGCATGTCACACTTGGCGGTTGTGGAATCGCTTTACCGTGCTGCGTTTGTTTAGTATCGGTTTCAAAAACCACCGTTATTGTGACTCTGTAATCGAGTTACTAATACCTTCATAAATCAGTGGTCGGTTTAAGACAAATTAGACGCGCACCAACCTCGGTCGGCTGCGTCGTGTGTTTTCACGTCGCACCGTCGAGCTCTTCAATGAAAAACACGCAGCAGGTTGGAGTGAGAAGCCGAGGTTTTAAAAAAAAAAAAGGGGGGGGGGCAGTAGCTCCATGCCATAATCCCATCGTTTTTCTTGCGAAAAGCTCTGCAAGTGTAGCCGCTTCAGCCCCGGTATTCTCCCACACACACACTCTTTTGCTCAGCCTCACAACTCAAGTCGTGGTTGATATGACAAAGCCAGTCCCTGAAAATCTCTGCGCATTAAGCTGTAGCCACTGAGTTACTGTGTGGTGGAGCGAGCCGCTCGGAGAGGAATGCTGCTCCTAATCCACTCTTTATTAAAGTGGCTGCGCAGCGGCGATACAAGTCTCCCGGCCCCCACAGCACTTTCCACCAGACACGGTAAATCCCACACTCCGCAAAATAGACGCTGTTGTCTGACCCACTGCTAATATTCTGTTAATATTCAATCATGTACATTTGCTGCTTTCTTGGCGGTCAATGCCGTTTCTGAAGGCGTATCATCCCGGTCACCCTCCTGCCCTCTGGGAGGCGCTATAGATCATTTGAAACCTGCACTAACGGGCTAAAGTGCAGCTGTTTCCCTACAGCAATACATGCCTTGAACACACGTCAGTGGGAATGTGCACTTATTTTACCTGAAATGTGCAGCCAATTTTTCTATATTCTGATTTCAACCTGTTATTTATTAATGTTTGTGACGCATAAAATGCAAAATGCATTCATGTACATCACAGTTCACACTAAACAATAGGGAAGGCTGTTTTTTCAGTGTTTTTGAATAGCAGGTATTTATAATACGCTCACATTTATGTGATAGTGTGCATTCACACACAGCGTCACAGCTTTGATCATCCAGCGTAGCATGTGATAAACCGAATGGTGAACGCGACAAAACCTACCATGAGAAAGAAACCATGTCACTAATGTTCATAACTTACTGATCGTTGACCCGGTTCTTTTCGGACACACCGTCACGCACGGACATCTGCATATAAACACAATATCTCACGTCTGACATCATACATTTGTAGCAGAAACAAAACACTTTTGAGGTGGTTGGAATGAACGAAACGAACAGGGTTTCCCCCAGAAAACGTGTTTTCCACCAGCAGCCGAATGTGGGACGATAAATTTACAGAAACTTTCCAGACTCTTTCCACGGGAAGTAAAGCTGAAAAATATTGCTTATATTCCAGACTGGAAACGTTCAATGGAAATTGTGGGATTTTATGGGAATAAGCAGCAAAAAATGTACACACGCTCATATTTCATTGGACACCTTTAGCTTTGATTACAGCACGCATTCACTGCGTCATCGTTTCAATAAACTCCTGCAATGTCCCAACATTTGTTTCCGTCCAGAGTTGTATTAATTTTTCACCTCCATCTTGTTTTGATGGAGAGTTGGACAACTGAGTTTACTAATATACTTGACAAAACAAAAAAATGTGCTTAATCACAGCTAATTAATGATGGAAGAAGAGGGGGTACACGCAGAGCCAGGCAGGTCTGGATAGTTTTTTCCCCTTCATTAATAAAGTCATCGTCTAAAAACTGCAGTTTGTACTTTTTTCACCGCACAAGTCGCACTAAACGTCTTGTTCACAAAACTCCATGGACGTCAAACATCAAAGTTATGCAGCTAAATCTAACGTGTATGAAAACTTTTTATGTTTGTAGGAATTTTGAGGTTTCAGGAAATCCTTTGACACCATGTAGATCATTTATTTTCAAAATGCATTTCCATATAAGGGATGTGGATTTAACCCTCGTCTGGTTTTTGGGTCAAATTGACCCTTTGTCATATATTTGTAAAGAGAAGTTGTGTCATGTGGAAACACCAGGGAGTAGAACCAGTACTGGAGTAAAAGTAACTAGAAGTACTCATAAATAAAAGTACTTGAGGTAGTGAATAACTTTACGGAACAGATTCATTTCAGCTTTTTTTGGGTGATTTGTTCATTTTTGTGGTTTTTATTTTATTCATTCATTTTTAACCTTTTTTTGCTCAGTTTTTTCATCATATTCTTTTTTGCTCGTGTGCTTTGGTTTTTTTTTTTTGTTCATTTTGTTGCTTATTTTGTTGGTTTTGCAGGACAACTGTTCATTTCGCCTCCACATTTGTTCATTTTTTTTTCTTGACATTTTTTCCTTCACATTTGTTCATTTTTTTCCTTCACATTCGTCCATTTTTTTCCTTCACATTTGTTCATTTTTTATTCACGCGTTCATTTTTCCTTCACATTTGTTCTTTTTTTTTTCTTCAGGTGTTCATTTTTCCTTTACATTTGCTTTTTTTTAATGTTCATTGTTTTCATTTTTAAGTATTTTATTTGTTTTTGTGATGATTTCGTTGCTTTTTTTCTCCACATGACACATTTTCTCTTTGCATACACAGTATATGACAAAGGGCCAATTTGACCCAAACCCCAGACGAGGGTGAAGGAGAGCGGGCAGTAGCTCTGTGAGGTTCATGAAATGCTCCAGCGTCGGACCTGTTTGACCCGTTGTGTGCACTCACAGGTCCAGATCACACTGACCACACATGACTGCGGCGGGCTGTCGAAGCGCGACGTCAAGATGGCCAAGTTTATCGACAAAATTTCACTTTCCATGTGAAGCGCCGGCGCGTCCCGCCGCGTGCACTCCCGACCTGTGCTCCGCCGACGCACCATCCCTCACACCGGAGGATTTCCTGTCGAAAAATTCTGTGAATTGTGTTTTATTTAATGTTTGCATTTTGTACAGGCTTTCTGTGAAAATAAAGTTTTGATTTGGTAAATGCTGTTGGCTCTGTTATTGATTGACAACCAAAACAACCCACGTTGACCCTTTTGATTTGATTGCAGATTTGAACAATTGAGGTTTTGTAAAGAAAAATAATAATCTTTGTGGTTCAGAATTGAAGTTCCTCTCCTGGCTGGTTGTGGCTGACTTCAGTTCTGTGTGTGTGTGTCACTGTGGTTTTCTTGTTTTCAGCAGTATTTATTTTCACACATGGAACTGAGAATAGAGAGTAATTGTGTTGCAGTGGTCTGTCTGGCTCTTGCCAAGGATCCACAGGATACTTTTCCCTGTCGTTCTTCAACAAGACCACATGTTCTGCTTTTCGCCCCGAAAAGTAGAACAAAAATTACCCAGGGGTCAAAGTCAGTAGGAAGGGGATTTATTTGAATTACGATTTGGTTGAGGATGAGTCAGACGGAGCTGCTGTGTGTGTCCTGCCTTTTTCACCTTTTAAAACGGTAACAGCACAGAGGAAACGGTACAACGGGGCTGAATCACTGCCGCCGATGTGCCTGAAATATGTTTTTTTTGTTGAGTCAAGGAGATTTCACGTAAGATGATTTTCTTTTCCTTAAAAATTGAGTTTCTTAGCATGAGTATGATTATTATTATGATTAGCATGATGTATATTAAAATATTTCACGTTTGTTGTTTTCACACCGGCAGCCGTGAGGGCGCGCTAGGCTTGTGTACCTGCATCTGCCGCACCTGTATCACTGACAATTTAAAATGTAAACATTACCGCTGCCATCATACCAAACTCCTCCAGCCACTTGACATGTCGGTGAACCGGAGCTTTAAGGCAAGTTTATGTCACATGTGGGAGCACATCGTCACGGCAACCGGGAGGATGCGACATGCGACTTTCCTGCAAGTCGTCGGACGGATCGATGACCATCCTGTTCGGGATCAGAAAGGCCAGAATAATTGGAAATGGAACTGATGCTGAGTCTGTCGACGGCCACGTAGAGGACGAAGCGAGGCGTCGTCGACCTCCGGAGTTGGCGGAGTTGTTCAGAAGCGACACCGAGGATGAAGAACTTTAAAGGATTTAGCGATTAGGAGTGAACTCGTTATATTATGTTCTTTATGCTATAGTTATGTGAATAACTGTTAACCTAATATATTAACATATGAGACACCTATTAATCCTGTTGTTCTCTATTCTATTATTACTAAAACTTGCCTTTCAAGATGAAATGTCTGTTCTGTGTGTCAGATTTTGTAAAATAAATTTCCCCCCAAAATTCAACGTACAGTCCAGTGTGACTTATATACTTGTTTTTTTCTTCTTCATTATGCATTTTTTGGCTTGTGACTTAAACTCAGGAGTGAAATATAGTCTGGAAAATACAGTACGTGGCATGCATATCTGCATAAAATCATGCAAATCAGTGATTGGAGGATCCAGAATCCGTTCCTCGGGAAGTTGCAGAAACCATCTAACGCGGTTTTCCATTTGGCTTTATCTTGATTAATCAGCTACAGATTTTAAATGAACACGGCTACATTCACACCTGGAAAAGCCTTAAATCTATATTTTATTTCAAAGGTTATAACCTACAGTTGTAAATTTCCGCCACTGCCATTAGTTGACTCGCTTGTAGCTGCTCTTGAGTAACGTCACTGTATGTTTACTTTGCTTTGTCGTGATAACCACCGAGGGTCTGTACTGGCCATCAAACTCAATAACTGACCATTTATTCCCCCAAATGAATAACACAAAAATGCAAGTTACACTACAAAATCATCACTTAAAATATCGTCCGTTCCACCTAGTTTTATCACTCTTTTGACCAGCCTGTTGCTCCCCATCCTACTCACCTTGGTTGCCTTTTTGCCTGAACACCTTTGCTGAAATCCCTCCGCCCTCTGTAATCGTTACCCGTGTTGTACAGAAAACACGCATAGGAAGAAAGTAGTGCAGCACAGATGACTCTGAATCAAAAATGACCAGGCACGGTCAGAAAATGAACCCTTCGACCATGCAACACAATTAACTCCTAGTATTCAAGGTAAAAGTAACACTACTTTCAAACACAAACACACCTGGCTCTTACAGTAGTCGTGCAAAGATTCTTTGTTGAAGATCTTGGTCAGTTTTTATATAAAATATTCTGTTCATTCTCAAGTTCTAGTCCACTTCTTCACACAACACAAAGTTAGACAAACTTCGTGTGGACGTGCCGAATTTTCACAGTGGACCTTCTTAATAAATGACTTTTCTGTTGATTACCTAATCATTTTATCAGCTGTTTATTTTCTCCGACCCCCGCCCACCCTTCTGAACGGCCGGGGTTGCTGGTACAAGGCCGAGCTGCTCAGACGGGGCCAGATGTGGCCCCTTCAGATAATTGGCCTCAGCTGATGGCCAGAAGCGGCAGGCGAAGCAAGGCAAGTCAAGCCAGCTCTCCCATTAGCGAACTCCCCTGGATTCTGGCTCCTTAATCCGTTTTCAGCTTCACCTACTAATTCTGCGACGGCCAGCAGACCCGGTCCACGCACACACACCGACACACTCGCCCATGAGAACGAGAGCGAGACAGACGGGGAAAGAATGAGGAAGAAGGCGAGGAGGAGGGTGAAAGATTGCAGAGGTGGTGGAGGAGGGGGAGGGGGGAGTAAATGGCAAACAAAGACGGAGCAGAGGATAGAAATAGAACTGAGAATAGATGAGGCAGGTGGTGGGGGTTAACAATGCGTTTTTGCTCCCTTTTTTTTCTAGTTCTACCTTAAGATGGAAAAACAATAATTCTCCCAAGTATAAATGACTGTGACCCTGGGAGCAACATGAGAGGAAACAGCCAGGAGCGAGGTGGAGGAGAGAGGGTTCCTGGGCTTTTACCAGGAGGCTGCTGTGCGTGATAGCGGCCCATAATTCTCCTCGGGAATCGCAGTTTCACTCCCTGACCATGTGGGGATGACGAGGAGGGGGGAGAGGCAACCAGTAGTTGCAACAAGACACTGGCAAATGAAGATAACGAGGTCACAGACTCGACTTGAGTCTCCTTCTTGAAGCGTGCAGGCCCAGAGTTCAACACGTCGGCTCGTCTGTTGCGAGTTTTCGCCGCTGACGGTAATCGCGGGGAGCGCTACGCGCCAACACACAACGGGAAGCTTAACATTTGTATGGCATTTGTTATCCGGTCAAATGTACTTTTCTGCGCGAGGCTACAGGACGACATCGGGCCGTTGTCGTCTGCGTGAACAGAAACACGCCGTCTGTCATTCGCCAGACGCTGTCGTCTTCCATTTACGGGGCGAGTTGTCATCGAGGGGGAAGGGAAGCACGTTTTGTCTGGGGCGAAGGGGGGGGGATCCCCGGAATGGATGTCGGAGTTAGTGAAGCATTAGCAACAGAGAAGCTCCAGAAGACACACATCCATCATCGCCGCTTTTGGAAATGCACATTGGCCCGGACGGTTTTTTGAAATTGCTGAAATAACGTGAGCAGTTGGAATATTTGTCGGTTTATCTGAAAGATTATCGACCTCATTTCTCAGTCGATCAAATGATGAAATGTCGGCAAATATGTTTTGCTCTCGCGGCCGTGACATATTTAAACCGTTGTCTGGTTTTCGGGTTAAATTCACCCTTTTTCATATACAGACAGTCCTCGTGTTACGGACGAGTTCCGTTCCTACGGTCGCGTTGTAACCCGAATTTCCGTGCAAGTCGGAATTAACCCTTTAATACCCCCTAAATAGCCCTTAAATCTCTAAATAACTATCCAAATACCATATTTTCCTTATTAAAAGTCAGGGTTTTTGGCATAGTCTGGTGAGGGGAGTGACAAATACATCGGAGCGACTTGTATTTTAAAGAATTTCGAGTATAGGGTGTTTGAGAGGAGACAAGCCGTGCTGCCGGATGTCGCGTCTGTTCGGAGAACGCGTGGTTGCTGCGCTGCCACGGCTGCGCGCCTGACCCGCATTCTCCAAACACACGTGACCTGTTCTGTTCCACCTTTCTCCGACCTTTTGATGATATCCAGCTTCGTTTCCATGGTAATGGCTTTCCTCTTGGCTGGACCAGCATCGCTAGAAGATCCTGCTTTCTTTTTTGGGGCCATGATGTGAAAAAGCAGGGTGAAAAAAGCGAGGATACCGAGAAAATTAGGTAGCACAAACACAGACACTACGCGGCGACTGGAGACAAACTGGCGGACGAGACTCAGGCGTCGTAAAGTCGAAATTGGCGTAGCCCGAGTACCGCGTAACCCGGGAACTGTGTGTATTTGCAAGGAGAAGCTGTGGAAACGCCAGCAATTGCGCAGAATCAGTACTCGAGTAAAAGGAAGTAGAAGTACTTTAATACTTTTTTTTTTTTCATCAACATTAATTGTTTTCATTTTTAAGCATTTTGACTGTTTTGTTTTTTTTTTTCCCCACACAACACATTTTCAAGGGTCAATTTGACCCAAATGCCACACGATGGTTAAAGGCCTTGTTTTTTTTTTTTCCTACACGTTACATAGACTATTACATGGAATTTTAGGACACATTGTCAGTGGTTGAACCTCAGAATCCTCCGGTGTTTGGGCCGTTTCCACCAGACACCCTCGTCTGAGGAAGACCTTGCCGGGGTTGATCAATCCCCCGGTGTGTCCCACACCCAATTTGAACTACGCTCACATTATTTTATGGACCGAGATGAAATCGCCATGACCTCGGCCTTTGACCATGAAAATCTTGTGCTTTTATTCATGATTCCACGTGAACCTTTCTGCTAAGTTTTTGGAAGCCACATAAGTGAACTGAGAGATGGCGGAACCTCACGTGAAGGATATTGCTTTCATAACGTGCAGTAGATTTTTGAGATTGGGATGCCATATTTGGAGTTCTGTTTGTTCTGTGAGGTTTTTGTGTTTTATCGGTGACGGTATCGGTGCACACCTCCACCGCTGCACTGAGTTTGGACAAGTTGTCAGAACACTGGTCCCTTTTTGAAAAGTGTTTGTTTACACACTGGTCTTTGTTCGTCGTTCAGCCACCCTCGACTCCCTGTGGTGTGTTTTAATCGCACTCAGAACTGTGAAGTCACTGCATTGTCACTAATCCCAAAATGACTGTCATGTGTCAGCGTTGTCAGAGTGCGGTGCACAAGGCTCTCTGTGGTAATTACATCATTTTCTCAGGACACATATAATTACAGTAATTCATGCTACTGTACTTGGGGGCTTGCAACAACATGCACTTATTGTCGAAATAGGCTTTTATGGCTGCATGTGATGATCCGGTCTGTAATCAATCTTATTCCCCATAAATCAAACTAATGAGATCCACTTTGATTTATGGAGCAGAAAATTGATGGAGCTGAAAACGAGATACATTTACAAAGATAACATTTGCAAAGCGCAGCGCAGCCTGACGTAAATGACAGATCTTTATATTTGCAGATAACTTGACTCCACTGTATTGATATAGTGAAGGGGTTGAGCCATTTTTAGTCCATCCACCATCTTCCACTTATCCTGGTCGGGGTCGCGGGGGGGGCAACCTAAGCAGAGAAGTCCAGACTGACCTCTGGGGGGGTCCCCCGGGCATTCCCAGGCCAGCTGAGACATAGTCCCTCCAGCATGTTCTAGGTCTGCCCCAGGGCCTCCTCCCAGTCGGAGCTAGTTTTGGCAACTGGGGATTGGACCACCCAGGCCCCTGCCTTCCACTGCCACCCAAACCACACAGTACCGGCCCCTTAAGACCCTTCCTGCAGGTGGGGGGGTCCACAGGAACTCTTCTGAATGGCTCTTATTCTGACCTGTCACTAGGACCAGTTTGCCTTGGGAGACCCCACCAGGGGTGAATCGCCCCCAACAACATAGCTCCTAGGGCCACATAAACCCCTCCACCACATTAAGGTGGTGATTCAAGGAGAGGGTCGTTTAAAGTCAGAAAGTAAAAATACAACTATGTCGAGAGCCACAAAAAATATCTGAACCATTTTATGAACCACGTGACATGATGCACATTTTAGCTGCAAAATGTTAAAATTGTATTATTGCTTATTTTTTCACTTTATTTCAGATTTTGTTTAAGTTGTTTTGATTTATTATCTTGATAATTTCCATTTTTGTTAATTTAGCTTTTTTGTTGTCTTTTTTGTTTATCTTTTGTTCATTTTCTTTATCTATCCTTTTTTTGTGAAACTTTTGTTTTTTGTAATTGTTTCAGTTAATTATTGTTAATTTTGTCTCATATTTTGCTCATTTTTTTATGTACCTGACTACTTTGTGCATTTTTTTTACTATTTTGTTGATTATTTTCTGACCAAAACTGAGAAATTGGACAATAATAGCTAAACACTGAATTAAAAGTAGGCAAACTAATGAACATGATTAGGACAATGCTGAACAAAATAATCCACAATAATTGAAAGGAAATTCACAAAAATGACTAAAATAAGAAATCAACTTGATAATAAAGAATGGCTTTGTCTAACGATTGAGGTGTAACGCATTAAAATAAATCAAAAATAAGTACTTAATCAAAAAAGAAGAAATAAAATACTACATAATTAACAATAATTACAACAAAACTGATGCAAAAAAATCTACAAAATGAACAAAATCATCATGAAAATTGAGAAGATCAAGCAATGTAATAATTTAAATGAACAAAAATGAAGAAAGAAAATTAAAAAATAAGTAAATTTATGAAGAAAGTCCTGAAAAACCGTTGTATGTCTTGCAAGATTAAGCAAAATAATCAGGAAAATGAACAATCATTTGAATGAAAATGCATAAGAAAATAAAGATTTCAGAAAAATGAATAATATAAGGAACAAAACAGTCAAAAAATTACCAAAATAGTCAAGTAAATGAATATGAACAAATATAAACAAAATAATGACTGAAAAAATCCATAATATTGAGAAAAATAGAACGGCAATTCACCACATTTAACTGAATAATCTGAAAATCGAAAAAAAAATAAGCAAAATTCACACCTGTCATGCTTGACAGGTGTGAATTTTACAAAAAGGAACAATGCTAACATCTTCAGAGGTCTGTTTTTCATTTATCTTACTTATCATAGTGGTAATGTTTTGTCCAGTACATACTGTACACATGTTTTAATAACATTTAATTTTTTTGGTAATATATAATACTAGAGCTATTTTTTTTGTAATATTTTGGTACTTTCTTCCCTGTAACTCTTCCTGTATATTGACATGTAGCAACTGTGGCCACACAATTTCCTCTGGGATTAATGAAGTATTTGTCATTCTGAGTCTGAAAAGCAATGAAACTGTCGAGGTGAACTCCTCCCCTCGCCTGGGGAAACTCCAAATAAGGCAAATCCATTTGTTTCAGGAAGAGGGCTCTTATGATGTGTGCAAAGCGAATCTAGAGGGACGCGAGGTCAAAATGAAATTGCTGCAAATGAGCATGACATGGACAATTTAAAGACAAAAGGATCTGCTTAAAAGTGAATCTCTGTGAAGTGGGGATGTGGAGTCGTTTTGTCGCGTTTGAAGAGAACCGTTCAATGACACTACCTACATTTAAGCCGAAAATGCAGTTATTTTAATACGTGACTGATAATCTACATGGAAATATTAGTGATCATAAAAATGTTTTCAGATGTGTTTTTTTTTTTTTTTACATCCTTGATGAAGGCATCATGTTAAACCACAGGTCAGACGTGCTCAGCTTTGGCACGACTCCCGTATTGTGACAGTCGCAATGAGTTCATTACACACTGCACTTTGGCTGCAATGTGGTTCGCTCAGACCACAGTGACACACAACACTGGGCACAAAGCCAGTCCGTGACTCGGGTGTGGTCTGGATGCATTTCCAAAAAGAAAAAGGTATGATAGTCAACATCAGGGGTGAAAAGGGAAAACATGAAGCATCTTGTGCTACCGAATGTAACATGAGTTTCACAGCTACAGAAACTCTGCAAGCGATCAAACCTGAGCCCGAATTCAAGATTGAACCTGTCGGGTCACTTATGTCAATGCCTTTGTTCTGTGTAAGTGTGAATTTAACTAAGGTGTGACTACGACTAGATCAGCAATGGTGCATATTTTACCTCCTATGTCAAACTACACTGTTTTCGGGATCCGTCTCCTACAACTGTTTAGTCTGCAGTGCATTACAACACAACAGTTTAATTTAATCTGACGTCAATAAAAGCAGACAGATGTTTACTGTGATGAATCTCACATGGTTCAGGTCTCGGAAATGTAGGTTTTCTTGTACCATATGAAAATAAATGGCAACTAATAGCTTCCTGAAAGATGGAAAGAACATTCACGGAGCTCAGTCATTTGGAATGCTTTGGAAGATATCTGTTGTAATATAAAATAAGCATGTGATTTGGAGTAAAAGCAGTTTATGTCTTGTTTTGCGTGGCGGCAGCTGCATGGCACCCAGGATGATAAGTGTCACTCGTATAAATAAAGATGAAAGCTGCTGCACCTCATAGAGCCCTGCTATTGTTTGATTCCACACTGGGATTATTACAGAGTCCAGGAACGCTACTGAGTAGACTGCGGGTCTGGATGTAAACAGGGACCTGGTGTGTTTACAGGATGCAGCAGCTGTGGTGCAGGTTGCAGAGCTACTGCGACACAGACGGACCAGAAGAAGAAAGCCGGCAGTGTTGTGTTCATCGCGGAGGGAAGACTTCTGTGTTGTTTTCTTAATTATGGCAATATTCACATGTCACTCAGAACCATGGTGGCGTTTTAATAATGGTTTAAGAAACTAGTTTTGTTCACCGCATTCTGCAAGACTTCTGGTTGTAATGTGACGGTTGGTTAATTCCAATGTGTTGCCAATATGTTCTCACTGGCTCATCTGATTTTATGTCAATGGTTGTAATTCTAATACACGACCGGTAAAGTTTGAACACACCTCCTCCAGTGGTTTTAATCAAACAGAAAATACGGTGCATCATTACTTTAAGAAATGAAGGTCAGTCAGTCCAAAAATAAATGTGTCCCCAGTGCAGGCACTAAAACCATCAAACACTACAGCTGTGTTCTGAGTCGGGGGCTGCAGCCTTCGTCAGCTGCAGTTGAAAACCGTTGACGTCATCGATGAGCGTGAAGGCTGTCCCATTTCAACGGCTCCTTCAAATGCACCCGACAAATGCAGCCTTCGTCGGCCGGGTAACGAAGGCCACAGCCGTTGGAGCTGTTACAGTCCACTGTATCCACTGGATACCGGCGGACCGCAACATGAGCGACGGGTGTACTGCCGAAGCAGGGAGCTCTGAGGAATACGCAATTAACTATGACAGAGCTTTTCCAATTCATGAATTCATTTGGTGCAAAGGCTGCAGCCCTCGAGTTGAGACGAGGCTTTCAATTGGGCGGTCCCAGACAACGATGACCAAGAGCTACCGCTGCTGCGGAGAAGTTTGTCAGAATGAACAGCTTGACTGACCTTCATTTCTTAACGGTCCAGCTGACGATGCTGGCAAACTATAAAATGATGACTGATATAAATGATTTCTGTCTTGAGCCTCTCAGCTTGCCTCAACACCCCCACCCCCCAAAAAATTAAAATAGTGGCAGTGGTGGCCTGTGACCATAGGTTTGCCAGTTCAATCTGAACTGTAACCCACCGCCTTGAGAGACTGGTGAGTACAAATATCAGGGTTACACCTGCAACCCGCCAGCTGCCTGTTTGTATAAGTTTGGACAAAGAACTACAGACAGGTCCGCAAACAGCCATCTTGTACAGGTTTGTAGAGAACTATAGACAATGAAGGAACTATACAATGCATACAGCTGGCAGTACAGAGGATGTGTCTTGGAAATTGGAACCCTGTACCAATATGGCGGCGGTGTTGAGGCATGCTGAGAGGCTGAAGACGTGTCTCAATTCAAGGGCTGCAGCCTTCGTGGTCTGTGAAGGCTACACCTAACGGTCATTAAATGAGGCGGTCTAGCCCACAGAGGATGGTCAGTTTGCGCTATTTAGCACAGCCGTTCTTACTCTTGCGTAATGACATAGACACCTGTCGCTGCTTAGAGATGGAGGATTTTTCACTCACATTTCTGGTTATTTTGCTGTTTAACTTAGTTAATGAATTGTCTTATTTGGAAAAACTGGAAAGCATGGGACATATGCACTCGATAGTGTAAAGTTCAATAATAAAACAAGTGGCACAACAAGTAATCTGGAATAATGTCACAGCTAAAGGGTCTGGGGTTCTTGGTATGTTTCCTTATAGTATATCACACTGGTTTCTTATGGGTCCTCTGTTTTTCCCTGCCATCAAAACATAGTTACTAGGTTAATTGTCTTGTTACTGGTCTTGACCAGTACTGGTTTACATCTTGAGTTGTGCCGTTCAGTGGGAGCCTATTGCTGGTAGTGTACTGGGACCAGTGCTTGTTGTGGATCCAGACCAAAGACAAACTGAATCCATTAAACTGATCAGGACCACAGCTGCAGGTGCATTTTCTGATTTCTGTGTTCACATAGGTGGCATGGTGGTGAAGTGGTGAGCGCTGTCGCCTCACAGCAAGCCTGGAGCTGGAATGTTCTTCTCCAGCTTCCTGTCACAGTCCAAAGACATGCACCAACAGGTTAAGTGCTAAATTACTCCTATGTGTGAAGGTGAGATTGAATGGCCTGTACATGTCAGACCTTCAATGACATGGCCACTGGTCACTGACTTTGCCTGAAAGTTATCTGGAATCCTCTCTAACCCCTGCATGAATTTTCAGAGGACTAAGCAGTTACAACAAAGCAATGAATTAATTTATTAAAGGTGCAGCGCGTAAGATTTAAATGTTTGCAGGAAAGGTGGATAATGTGCATTATGTTTGAGGGGGAGCTGTGGAGTAACTCATGCAGTATGATGTGTAGCACTAGACTCAAATTATGCAAAAAAAAAGTTATTTTAAAACAATTATTTGCATTTTAGCAACTGTCACGGCATTGATCAGATGAATTGAGCTGCACCAACACCGTATTATGTCTCCTGTGCTGGGTAAAAGACCACATGCTTCCACAATAACACCGAGGCCTCATCTGACGGCACATCCCCCAAAACCCCAACGAGTCTCCTGATACCAAAGAGTGGAAGTACACGCTATTTCCATCTTTGTGGGCAGACTTTGTTTCGATAATGAAAACAAAAATTAGAATGGTTCTGGAGAGTGGAAATGGCAGCGATCTGAAATGACATACATGCTATCAGAACAGTGGAAGCAAATACAAAGGTAGCCACGTCGCACAACACCTCGTGTGATGCTGAGCCTGACGGCTTGCTCCGATGGCATCGAGGTGCTGAAGCAGGAGGTAGATCGACCGGGAGCCCTGACTCGATGACATGCATCATTATAATTTCACCTGAAGGTAAGTCGTTGTTACAGCCATGAAAAAACATGTTTTATTCAATAAACAGTTGAGAATGTCCAACCAGGCAATGAATCCATCTACCTTTTTCAATTTTATTTGTACGGCACCAATCATAATCAACGATTATCTCTAGGCGCTTCACAATTCAAGGTCTCGGCCTTGAATTGTGATGACACAGAGAGTAAACCCAGCAGAACCACAGTGAGAAAGCCAAGGGTGACGGGGGACGAAAAACTTCCTTTAACCGAAGAGAGAAACCTCCAGCGGCTCAGGGTAGGCGGCCATCTGCCTCAACCGGCTGGGGTTAGTGGACAGAGGAGAGACAAAACAAAAGAGTAGACGATCTACCTTAAAATCTTTTTAATGGATCAGTAATAAATAGCACAAATGACACTAAATGGACTTCCTCCTTCAGACGGAAGTTCAGTGTATGTCTATGAGAGCCGGCTTTATTGTGTTCAGTGGTCGTCAGCGGTGTCGCTCTTGCACAATAACTTCACTGTCCTCGTCCCTTGGTTTGAACATATTCATATAATTACTCCCAATATGGACTCAAAATGAAAATAAAATTACAACATACACCGCCTGGCCAAAAAATAGGTCACCTCCTGGATTTAACTAAGCAAATAGGTACGAGCCTTTAAGTGATTACCGCTCATCATCATTCAAGATTTTTTTCCAACCACATTCTTTATTCGAAGATGATGGTTCCCCACTATCCTTATATCACTTGTTGCAGCTGAAACATAACCACCCGTGTAGAAATTATCCAATGGGAGGCTCCGACCTATT
>JAQQAE010006859.1:0-16322 GCA_029823295.1 Pseudamia nigra
TGCTCCCCTCAGGGGTCGCCACAGCGAAATACCAATGATTCGCATGTTTGATCTGGCATAGGTTTTTTATGTCGGATCAATACAGTATAAAAAAATAATTATGAATGATCTGGTGGTCTATCTTTCATTTTTTTGCTAACATATAGATTTAAAGCTATTACTGCAAATAGTGTGATAAATATCTGCCATGCTGTGAATTGATTGGCACCTCTAGTCAGACGGAGTTACACGGTCATAGATTTAGTTTATTTACCAGAACACCTTCTTTCCGACATATGCTTCACCATGGCAACGCTGCACGTTGCTGCCTTTGATCCTTTGATACATAATGTATATTGGGAGGATCAAAGGAATTTGTCCCTTGTTGTGAGGGTTCTGTCAGGAAGGGCATCCCCTGAGGGGAGCAGCCGAAAGGAAAAGAAGAACATGCTTGACTATACTTGTGGTTAAATGCTAACACTAACAACATTGTAATATGACCTCAGTCATGCTTCATGAAATTTTACTGAATCAGTAAGATAGTATTTAGCATTAGCTTACCCATAAGTCAGCTGACCATGGAAGTATCATAAGAACAGAAACCAGGTTGTTGCTAAACTTTGGATTGGCTGATTTCCCCCAGTGGTCATTTATAGGTACTACATTCTGGCCCGTAAATCATTTTCCCCGTAGACCACAATGACGAGAGTCATCTGTAAAACTGCTGACAGGACACCTACAGCTGCAAGAAAATGTCAGACATGACTATACTATATGTTTTAATAACAGGGAGGTTTGAAATGTTTTAAATTGCCAAAATGCTCAAAAAGGAGTTTTAAAATCTGTGACGTCATCCACAGTGCATAGTCGACGAGCAATAAGGTGTGGGAGAGGGGAGCAAAAGAACCACTGGTACATCTTTGCAGTGGGCCACATAACACAGAAATCATCTTTTTTTTTTTTTGCTAAATCGGCACTGAGCAGCTTTCCATGGGGAGTGAATGGACGCTGTCATGGCAGAACACATCTTCCTGCTGGACCTGTGCTCTCGCAACTCTGCCCCCCCTTCATCCAAATATGGCCCTGTCTTATTTTTGTCTCCAAAATGGCGTCCAGGAAGTGACAACCTGATTGGTCTCAAAACAGCAGTGCAGACACTAATGGGTGACATCACAGTTAATCTGTACACTATTGTATACAGTCTGTGAATCTGAGTTCCTATTAATATTTGTCGTAAATGAAATTAATGGCTAATAAGTGATAAGTGTTCATCTAAAGTGTTATCTACATAAACTACTGAAATAAATGTTAATGAATGGAGAAAATAAAGACCTTTTGTTGTGTGTGTGTGTGTGTGCTCAGGTGGTGTGTTTGAAGTACCGTAACTTCAGCATCCCACAGTCTCTGGCTAACCTGTGGAGGTACCTGAATGCAGCTTACGCCCGCGAGGAGTTCGCCTCCACCTGTCCGATCGACGATGAAATCCACATTGCCTACTCGTCTGTGGCTCGAGCCCTCAAGTAGAAACACAAAAACACACACCTGCACATGCACAACGAACACCCGGAAACAACGCCAGCATCACGTCTAACCTGGACGTCTGTTTCATCCAGACTGTATGTTTTTAATGCAGCTTTTACATTTCACATCATTTCTCACCATCATCACTGTGCAAGTATAGTCCAACATTTGTTTTTAGATGTTTATTCAAGTGTTTTTTCCCTCATAAAAGAGACATTTATAATATCAGGAAAGAAATAATATCGACTTAAAGGGATTAGTATCCATAACTGAATCTACTTTTACTCCTGCTAAGCTTGTTTACAGGATAAATATGATCCGGAACATTCTGCTCTTCAGAAAACTTGTTGTTCAAGTTGCTTTCAGACATTCATTCACACACTTTCACACATAGTTTTAGGTCATTCAACACCAGCTCATGTCAAAACGCACAGCTGAAGTCATGTATTTTTTGTCCAGGGTTCACCTTAAGACTTACAAAACCCTGACACCCTACTGTAAGCTTGGTTTTCATGTGTTTTTCAAAAAAATGTACCATTTGAATATTGAAAGAACTAAAGAAGCAGTAATATAACCTTAGAACCTTAAGGAAAAAGGAGTATCACAAAACATATAATTGTCATGATATACTGTAACAATAGTACTATAAATCCACCTGGAAATTTTGAATGTCAAACATTTCATTGTGTTTGTGCCTTGTATGTGTATGAAGGAACCAAAAGTGAACAAAATTATTTTAAAAATTGAGCAAAAATGGCCATTGTCATCAAGAAAATTAACAAAATAAGCAACAAATGAACCAAATTGAAAAAATAATAAGCAAAGAGGTTAACCAGAATAAGCAAAACTAATTATGAAAGTTTGCAGAAATGATTAAAAAGAAGAAAATTCACAAAATAAGCAACAAAATGAAGCTAATTGAACAACATTAGAAAGAAAATGACAAAAATAAGCAACGAAATAAACATAATTGAACAAAATATTGCCCCAAATGAACAAAATAATGTACAATTTTAAAAAGAATTAACAACAAATCCACAAATTATTGACCAACAAATTGTTGAAGCAAATGAACAAAGATGAGCAAAAATAAGCAACAAAAATACCAGAAATGAATAAACTCATGAAGAAAGTGAAAAAAATGCATGTTATGTAATCATATTTCATAGAAATTAACATGACATTAACTAAACATGGGACAATAAACCGTAAAAAGGAACAAAGCGCTCCCAAAATGAGTATAATAATCATCCAAATAAGGAAAATAAACAGAACAACCTATAAAGTGAACAAAATAAGGAACAAATTAATATTCAAAATTCTAAAGCATCATATTATCTTTACAATTTATTAAAATATGTAAAAAGGCTACAAAACGTGGATTAATTTTAAGTAAACACTGGGAAATACTGAAGTACACAATAATATGATTAAATGCAATTATTTGTAAGGCAGTTAATTGAAAACTACGTGTGGTGACTGCGAATTATCTGCTGCCAAAGTGTCTTATGGTTCATGTGTTTGACTGTTTCCTTCTGAGGGAACCAAGGCTTTTTTTTTTTTATGGTAGCCAAGTAATGTACAATGTAACGGCTTTTTATTCTACAGAGACAATGGTGGATGGGCATCTCAGGATTTGGTTCTGGTGAACTGTTAATGCATCAGTTTGTGCTTTTACTGCAAAAGGTTTATGAAAGAAACCATGAAATTAACCAAGGAACCAAGGACAAGAGCAAAATGAACAGAAATGAATTAAAAACGCAAGAAAGTTATTCACAAAATGAACAAAAATGGAACAAGATCATGAAAAAAAAACAGTTTTTTAAAATAAGCAACAAAGTAATCGACAAAATGAACAAAAATGGAACAAGGTAATGAGAAAAAAATTTTTTGAAATGAACTAAACAAGAAAAAACAAAATAATCAACAAAATGGAACAAGATAATACACAAAATGATGACACATGAACAAGATAGTAAAAAAAGAACATTGTAGTCAAAAGAATGAGCAAAATGATCAATAAAAAGAACAAAATGAACAAAACAGTCAAGAACAAATGCAAAATTAGGAATAAAATCCATAGCAAAATAAACAGAAATGGACCAAGATTTTCCCCAGAATGATCAAAAATGAACAATACTATTAAAAAAAAAAAAACAAGCCAAACAAGAAAATAAACAAAATAAGCAACAAAATGAGTAAAAATGGAAAAAAATACGCAATAAAAATTAACAAAACTGTCTCCAAAAGGAACAAAACTGGACAATATGGTCAAAAAGTGAAAAATAACAACAAAGTGAACAAAAAAAAAAAACAAAATGAGCAAAAAAAATAACTAAATAATGAAGGGAATGAACAATTATTTAGCTACACATTAAAATAAGGAAAATAAGCAATAAAATAATCCAAAGTGCACTAGAAAGGAACCAGATAATCCTCAGAATGAACAAACATGGTCACAGAAATAAATACGATTCACAGAAGGAACAAAATGAACAAAGCTGAACAAAAAAACAATCAGGTAGTTGCACAAATGAACAAAAATGACCAAAATAAGAAACAGAATCAACAAATTAATCAAAAGTGAACACAATAATCCAACAATGAACAAAAACATTGTTATTAATGCATAGAGAGATTTTTTTTTTTTTTTTTTAGATTCTCAAATGCTACATATGAGCTAAATCAGAAAACCATGAATGGTTCATTCAGGAGGCAGATGCACATTTTCCCCACCTGTGTGCAGAACGGGCGGTGTTTGGGTGGAAACAGTGAAACAGAGACGGGAAACTGTTTCAATAGTCATGTTTCCTCTTTCTCCTCCCTCAGCAGCGTGAAGGATTATTCAAGACTGCAAACACTTTATTTAGTTCTGAGGCTTTAACGATTTTCATTTTTTCGTGTCATTACAAAAAGATCATTTGTTCAAGGGGTCAGTTTGGTTTGGACATATTTAAACAATTTTTTTGTGATCTGTCCAGTTGCTAAAGCAGCTACGTCTGCTTTTTTTTCTTCATGGGTAGACCAAAAATGAACAAAATGGTCAAGAAAATGAGTATAATAAGTAATAACTAAATGAGCAAAAAGTTAACAAAATAGTGAAGAAAGTGAACAAAAATGAGCAAAGAAAGCAAGTAAATGAATAAAAATGAACAAAATAGGAATAAAACAATCCCCCTAATGAACAAAATGGTTAAGATATGATCAAAACAGATAATAAAAGCAAAATATGCAACAAAGCGTGCAAAAATTAATAAATCAATGAACAAAATGAATAGGAGTGAACCTGAAATGAACTAAATATGCAACAGATTGAACCGAAAAAGCTCGAAAGACAATGTAGAAAATGGTCACAAATGAACCAAAAGGTCTAAAATAATCCCCAAAATTAGAAAAATAGTCAAGAAAATAAAAACATTCTGGACAAAATGAGCCAAATTGACAAAAAAGAGAGTGAGAAGAAATAAAATAATGAAGAAATGAACAAAATGAGCAACAATATGAGCTAAAATGAACAAAATAAGCAACAATATTAGCAAAAATGAACTAAATAAGTAAACAATAAGCCAAATTGACAAAATACAGAAAAAACATTCCCCAGAACGATCAAAATGGTGTTTAAATTTAACAAAATAGAACAGAAAATTACTAAAAATTAACAAAATAAGAAACAAAATGAGCAAAAATGAATAAAATAATCAGCATTATGAAAAGAATGAACAAAATGCTAAATAAAATGAAAAACATGTCAAATAATAAACAAAATGTCAACAGATTTATCCAAATAATCAAATGATAGTAGAAAATACACAAAATGACCTTTATTATTTAATGTATAAAGCAAGAAGTTCATAAGATGTAAATGCACGAGTTAATGCAAGAATAATTTGTTGAACAACTATTTTGATGATTACTGAGCATCTCTTTTTGATAAATATGAAAAAATCTCTTACTTAATTTATTTTAATGTCCTTGAACCTAAAGTCCAGATTCAAAATGCCTTTGTTGTTTCAAAATCAGTGGCTTTACTGTAAAAAGCTGTATCTTTGCAACTGTGCTTGTAATATAAAATAATTTCAGCTTCTTGAATTTGCAAATTTTCTTTTAGCTCTGTCTGTAAATTTTGGCCCTAGGATGGATTTATTTGTGTTTATTGACATTTTTTACTGTTAAAATATCAAACAACAGCTGCCTAAATAGAAGAAAATGTAAAATATGCTGAAAAATGTCCATACAGAAACCTGGAATCCTGTCATTGACATGTCTACACATACATTTAGCTCCTTTTTGACAAGCTGATTGTTAAAAATTTTCTGCAAGTGACTTGAAATAAAACTGCTGGGAAGAACTGGAAGCAATAAATCAACGTTGTGTCAAACTGTTGGTCGCAGCTTTTGTAAAAGGTTTAAATGTGACACTAGAGCTGGGCGATGATGTTAGTTATCATGATAAATGTCAAATTGTTTTACCAAAAGCTGATTTAAGGTCCTGAGGGAATGTTTGAGAAACCACACAGTTGATGGTGGGTTCAATGTATTAGTAAAAGATGCAAAAAGTAAAAATGGTGGAAAATGGAAACAACAAAAATGACACAAGGTGTAAAGGATAAAGAAGGTCAAATGACATGATGGATGCAAAAAGACAACATTAGGTAAAAATACACAAAGAAATGAACAAAACTGATAATTAATATTACTGAAAGGAAACAAAAATGGTGCAAAAAGATGTAAAAGTCACCAAAAGACTGAAACGATGTAAAAATACAAAGATGCAAAAAAATACAAAAATAACATATAAGATTCAAAAAGACAAGAACAAATGACAAGATGAAATTACCAAAATATAAAGAGATAAAAAAACGAGATAAAAGGCAACAAGAAACAAGAAGTAAATGATGCATAGTACATGAAATGAAAAAAATCACAATAATGCTGAATGACAAGCGATGTGAAAGATACAAAAAGATAAAAATTACACAAAAAATATGAAAAAGTCAAAAATTTTGTAAAAGATTTACAATGACAAAACAACATAATATGATAACAAATTGAGTAAGATGCACAACAATGAAAATGATGCAATGTGACATAAAAGACAAAAGTAACAAAAACATCATCAAATGCTGCAAAAAATGTAAAATGACAAAATATGGTAAAATGATGAAAACAACCAAAATATCATAAAATGATATAAAAGACAAAACCAATGTAAAAGACATAAAATAGTATGTACAAAAATGAATTCAGTGTAATTAACACAAAAGGTAAAGTGACGTAAATGTAAATGATGTAAAATGACAAAGATATGTTTTTTATTTGTGAAGCACTTTGTGCTGCTTTTATGTATGAAAAGTACTCAACAAATAAAAACTGAACTTCATTTAAAAAAACAGCAAAATAGTAATAAATAACAGAAAATAACATAAAATTACAAATTATTAAAAGACCAAAACAATGTCAATGAAGTGACTCAAGACTCAAAAAATGCAAAAATAGGAAAAAATTTGTAAAGATGATTTTATAGTTTTTTAATTAATACAGAATAAACCAAATGAACCAAGTCTCTGTTTTGTCATTATAGACAAAAAACATGTAGAATCACAATAAATTGTAGTGAAACATCACTGTGTAAAATAAATCGTGGTAGTTACGCATACATGGCTCAGCTCTGCTCGTCACTATGCAAATAAACATTTATAGATTCTGTGTTAAAGTGGTGTAAACATGTTTTTGCAGCTGTATGTTGTTTTTATCTGCAGGTCATTTCGTGTTATTCCCCTCACACCAGAGGGATGTTACAAAAATAAACCTAAGTGCAATTTAAACAGATTATTTTTGTACAGGTTCATCCCTCATCTGCTGAATTGTCATGAATTGAATTTTAAGGGATGTGTTGTTTGTTAATTCATTAATTTTATTTCTATTGCATCGTTCTGTAGTACAGTTCAAACTTTTTTATTCCACTGTTCAAACCTCTTTTTTTATTTCATTGTCATGTAATTTCTTTATTTTGAGCTTCCTTTCTTTCTTTTCAAATGTGTAACTTTTGTTTTTTTAAAAAAAATATTTCCCTGCTCTTGCCATGTAGTTGCTCTATGACGCCCACTGGCGCAGTGGACACTAAACCAGGTTAAAATGCAGACATACTAATAGCACAAGTGAACATTTCTATGGTGTATGTTATCCTTTAAATCTCTTGCAAAGGCATTCATTTACTAATATTCCAATAAAAGTCTTACTAATAATCTAGTATCAAGTTTGTGTTTGTCTTTGTTCTTAAAGATGCTATAATGTTTTGGGGTTTTGAGTTTTCTATAAACTCTGTGAAGTAGAATAGAAGACATCAGAAGCCATAACCAATCACAGTCAAGTGACAGTGCATGAGCGAGCACAATTCTAAAATTTCAATTTTAAAACATTGCAAGGTACAACCAATCATAGGTGAGCTAAAATTAGCCCCGCCCCACACAAACAACAACAAAAAAAACCCCAAAAACGTGCCCTTCAATCAGTAGCTAGCAGTGAACTAAAGACATCACTTATTGGAAACTTTTAAGTATTGAAAAAGGTGAATATCATTACAGCTCTGTTCCTGTTGATCTACAGAGAATCTTCAGCAGCTCTGTACAGATCTAAAGCGATAACAGTGCTTGTAGTAATTATGTATTTTCAGTCTTATAGTGTCTCATCATTTTTCCAATAAACTACCAACTTTTTTGACTTTTAAAATTGTTTGTTGAATTGCCAAACATTGTATGCATGGCAGGTGGCAGAATTCAGTCGAGATCATTAAATTATCTGCCATAATGCATGTTTTTTTTCCAAAGTTGGGTGGATTTGGTGAGGTCAGCTGCTACTCACACCAACTCAGTGAGCACTGTTAATTTCTGTTGTATTTGTTCCACATTATGTCAGTCAAGCACATAGTATTGGTCATATTACTATGCTGGTTGTGTGTTTTAAAATATCATTTAGTGCCGTTATCATGTACAGTGCACATTTGTTTTGAAGTTGCACATACTTCAAATCAGCCATGTTGTTGATGAAAACCAGGAAAAAAAAGGCACACTTTGCATGGATCCTTACAAAAGTATTTAATAGACACATAATATATAGATATGGCATGTGTAACTGTCATGAAGGCAAACAAGTGATGGCCATTAGAGGAAGCACCATTGTAAAGCAAAATAATAAACATACTGAATATCACTATTATTATATTTACTACATTTTTCATAGTGTTATATAAGACTGTTCATAGCAGGCAAAGTAAAGCACAGCACTAACAGAATTAAAAACACAGTGATATGATAATAATGATGCTAATCTTTCCATGGATTAATTTCTAATCAAACAGAGTCAGGAAGAAACCGTGTCAACCCTGGGTTGTAAAACCCTCAGATGAGTTTTTAGGCCCTAACAGGCAAGTGCAGAGAAGATGAGTCATCACAGTGGTGGGTAGGTAGGGAGCGAGAGAGATTAAAGTATGATGGTCTTTTCTCTTAACTGAGTGTTTCTTGCCATTACTACATGTATTGCACTGTAGTTGTAGTGGCACTAATAGGGCCCTTGACTCTGACCTTTACTCTGCACAAGAAGGAACATAAGACATCATACTAATTAACTCATCTGTGTTGACAACCACAAGGTGACCACCTTATGAATCTGATGAGAGAATACAATTAGTGTACAAAGCTGTCATCAAAGCTCCTGCTAATATACAAGGTTGAAAATAATAAAAAATAAAAAACTACTGTCGGAGACTATGTGTCCAGACTTTTGACGGGAAGTGAGGTTTGAATGGAGTCCTAATGATATCAGATTTTGATCAACTGATGTATTTTGCTTTAGGGTCATGCACATTCCCATACACTTTTATAGAAGCATATGCTGACACCCCAGTGGAGGAGTAATATAAAGTAACAGAAGAGTAACTTTTACATGAGTAAAAGCACTTGGTTTCATTCCTCCACTAGTGCTCTACTCTGTGCCTGAGTGTGCATTGTCTGCCGTTGTTTCTCTCGTGTCTGTGGTTCTCAGAGGAGCAGGAGGCCGATGAGCAGACTGACAGCGACCGGTCTCCAGCTGAAGGCAGCGGTGACGGACTGGGCTCCGTTACACAGGTCCGTGTCACAGCAGACGTTGGTGTAGTTGAAGTACAGACCACTGGCGTATTTCTGTCCACTAATGCCACACTGAGACGGCAGTGCACAGCTCTTCTCATACATGGTCACCTGGAGAGCACCTAGATGTGGGTGTAAACAGGATGTGGATGATACTGCATGACAGAAATAACTGAATTTGGAAAATAATGCAATTTGGATGGTTGTGCTAGTAAATGTAATGTTCAAGAAAATCATCAAAGGGAGAAAAATTTAAAAAATGAATAAACAGAATTCCCCTAAACTGATTAAAGTTATCTCAATTTAATTCAATGTTGATACAGGAAAATGTTAAAATGAACAAAATTATCAATAAAATGAGAAAAAAAAGGAACTAAAAAATGAAAAAATAAGATGAACAGAATAATCAGACTGGACAAAAATTAACAATAAATGATAAAATGGCTGAGAAAAAGAACAAAAATGAATGGACAAAATGAGCACAAAATGGACAAAATAATGAAGGAAATGGATTAAATTACGGTAATCAAAATCATAACCACTAAAGTGAAAAACAGCTCAATAATTAGAAGACGCAAAACTGAACAATAAATAAACGAAATAATCAAAAAATTGATAACATGGTTGACGACATTAACAAAAGTGAACAAAGTTAGTGAAAAAATTGACAAATTGACAGAAAATGAACAAAATAGTATGGAAAACAAAAGTAATAAAATGAACAAATTAATCACTAAGACGAAGAACAAATGAGCAAAATAATCAGAATTGACAAATATGAAGAAGAGAATAGAGAAAATAGTTGGGAGAATGGACAAAAACTAACAAAATCATCAATAAAATATTAAAAGTTAACAAAATCATCAACAAAATAAAAATAAAAGAAACAAAATAACCACAAAAATTAAGCACAAATGTACAAAGTAAGGAGCAAGTACAAAAATACATGAACAAAATAATGAGAATGAACAATAATTAACTTATCAATAAAATGGACAAAATAAGCACAAAATGAAAAAAACAATGAGACAATGAGACAAAACTGAGCAAAATATACAATAAAATAAACTAAATAACCGCTAAAATAAAGAACAAATGAACAAGATAACAGAACAGATGAAAATTTGCAATAAATGAACAAAGATATCAAGACTATAGATAAAATGGGCAGAAAATGAAGAAAACGAAAGGAAAACTGAGCAAAATTGAGAAATATCAAAGTTATCAATAAAATGGACAAAATGAGAACAAAAATTAAAATTGATGGAATTGACAAAAATCATCAACAAAATAAACAATAAAATGAACAAAATAACCACTAAAATGAAAAACAAATGAACAAAATAGAATGAACAATGCACTAACACAATGGTCATGAAAATGGACAAAAATGAGCAAAATTGTCAATGAAATGAAGAAAAAAATAAGCAGATGGATACCATGTTAAAAGAAAACTTTGAGCAGCGGTATTATTTAACTTTAAACTATTATTTAATGTATTCTGAGCCAAATCAAACTACCCACAGACTCTGCGCTGTACATTCTCTAATGCATTCCCATTGGTTCTGCACAATGAGGCTTTGTCTGCCCATGTGTGACCCTCATGTCCTAGATTCTCTGACAATAATCACATCAGCAGAACCAAAAATAACCCCCCATCTCTGTTCCTAGTTGTGGATGTTTACCACGCCGTCCAGTGGCTTCGCTGGAGAGGCAGCGTTGGCCAGCCGGACACTCCTGAGGAAACTTGAAGCAGTCCAGGGGAGAGATGACCGGGAACATGCACGTGTGACAACGAAGACTTCCTGAAGGAAAACAAGAGCGGGAAACGGAAAGTGAGCAGATTGAAGAGTACTGCTGATGCTTGAGGACGAGATATGCAACAACAGATGTTGCAAGTTAGACTCAGATAGAGACAGGCTACAAAATAAAGGCCATTTAAATCAATACTTCTACAACTTGCATATGTCTGTTATACTTCTGTAAGGGTGTTGACAAAATAAAATGTGTTGATAAGAGTTTTCCTTGGTTTTTCCAGGGCCATGCATTCTGATTTGACTGTGAGGTGTGTATCCACCCACTTTTCATCAGAAAATACTCTGATTGGTTGAACCGCAGGTCATTACCAGGGTGATCTGGGATCAGATTCTGACCAGGGGGCAATGACCTGAACTGTTCAGTGACGCTGACGCTGAAGTAATTTAAAGTTGTAATACTGCTCTTGGCCACTGGGGTACAGTTTACTGGGCTCCAAGAAGCACTGACTCCAACACTAACACTGAACTTCTCTCTGAAAATACTAAGTGAGCAAATGTTTGGTCTGATAGATCCGCCGCCATTCATCCAAATATGGTTACAGTTTGTTTTTAGCTCCAAAATATCGACCAAGAAGTGACATGCAGATTTGACATTCAGAAGTTAATGGGTGACGTCATGGTCACTTTGCTCACGAAACAGACTCTTTATATGATCAGGTTTAATAATGTGCAGTCTGTCACATAACACAGAAATAACACTAATTTTTTTTCTCTTCATCACTACTGAGCATCTTTTAGTATGGAATGACACCACCTTGATGTGAAATTTATAATTCTACTGGCTCCTGGGGGCGGACATAATGCATTTAAGCGTGGTTATGATTGATTATGACTTGTGCTATCACAAATCTTAAAAACACAAAATGGCTTGTGTTTCCCTGTTGTCTGTGGAAGGATAATACAGAACAAGTTCAGATTTTTTTAAGGTTTAAAGACAAAAACATCATACTGTACAGCGTGTCGGTGATGGACAGATGGATGAACGGACGTACGGAGAGACAGACAGACTGACTAAATGACTGACTGACTCGGGCACCTTGGTTTTGTTGTTTTACCAGATTATAATGACCGTAAATATGCATTTCTCAATAACAATAGAACCAGAAGAAATCAAATCAAATTTCATTAGTTGAGCACTTTTCAGACTTAAAAGTAGCACAAATACACATAAACATGTCAGCTTCTCCATCATAAAGTGTCAGGTAATGAGTGTTTCCTTTCTTTGTATTATTTGGGACATAGAATATGAGATCTACTGACATAAACCAAGTTTCATTCAACATATGAATATTGTTTGTTCTACATATCATGGACATCTCACGAAATGTGAATTTTGCCTGTTGGTGCCATTTAGTTCTTTTTTATGCTTTTATATATTTATACTACACACACATTAATCTATTCATTTTTGTGCATGTGTATGGTCATTATAAACATTTATAATAAGATAAAACAATACGACAAACCCATGGTGCCTAAAACCTTTGCACAGTGCTGAATACACACAACTACTGTACAACATGGATTTGTGCAGTAGTGGTAGTAGTACTGATAGGGCTAATGACTCTGTGCCTATTCTTCTTCTGCACAACTGATGGACTAAAGCACATTAAAAAGACAATAAATGGTACAAATTAATTCTGATTCACATCTGATCACCTCGTGAATCTGATGAGAGAATGCAAAGATGTAATCTAAGCTAAATGTGTCTGATATATAAAATATGTTCTGGGTTGTTCAATGTTTTTTGTGTACCACATAATTCCATGCCTGTTGTTTCACAGATTGGATGTCTTCAGTATTAATGTATAATGTTGAAACAAATAAACATAAAGAAAAACACTGAAGTAGAAGTTGTGTCCAGACTTTTGATTGGTAGCGTATACTGTATATCAACCATAAGTAAACATTAAGCTACTGTTTTACCCTAAGAAGCACTGAAAGATGGAAAGTTAATTCACAATAAATAACTTTTCTATATATTTTGGGATGTTTTCAGACTTACCTGCCAAAGGAAGACAACAGAGCAGCACAATGAGAAGCTGTGAATGCAGCATGATGCTTCCTGAAGTATGTTTCTGTTATTTCTTCAGGCTGGTAGGACATTAAAATCCAGGTACTCCCTTACGAGTCTGTCTTCAAACTAACGTGCAGCTGATCTAATTCGTCCTCCACTCAGGCCTAAATTAAATTTCTGCGTCTTTCAAGTCCAAATCCACACCCAATCCCTGTGCTGACGTTTTTAGGTACAAATTAGACAGATAAGTAGGTGATACCTCCTCATTTTGTTTTTCTTGACACTAAGTTGAAGATGCAACTAACGGGCAGTTATCATCTCCTCCCTGAGATGTTTAATTTAATATGGACAGCTGCTAATAATGATCAGCTGACATTGTTAAAGGTAGCCTGAGAAGGGGATTTGTGTTCCTTTTTACCACTGAAAACATAACATTTTTGGTCTCATCAGTTAAGTTCAGGCTTTATCATAGTATTCTAAGACCTAGAAGAGAGATATTCCTCTTTGGGGGTTCTTACTTTCATCCAATTTTCCCCATTAAAGAGTTTTGGGGGCTTTTTGAGTAGTTTTGACTTATTTGAACAAAGGGTTACACACACTTTATTTTTGTACTATTTTTATGTTATGAGTGAATCTAATATGAGCAGGCTGTATGAAAAGCTGTACATTCTGTTTGACTGAACATGTGAACTCTACAAAAATGCTCTTACTTTGTCTCATTTGCATAAATTTGCAAGTATTGTCTAGAAAGCAAGATGGTGGTGCAGTGGTTAGCATCAATGGCTCACTGCAGGAAAGTCCTGAGTTTGCATGTTTTCACTGTGTCTGCATGGGTTCTCTCCAGGTACTCCAGCTTTCTCAAGCAAAAACATAACCTAGAGGTTAGGTTAACTGGTCCCTCTAAATTGCTCATCGGTAAGAATGTGAGTGTGAATGGTTGTCTGTTTTAATGTGTCAGCCCTGTGATGAACTGGTGGCTCAACCAAAACGTACCCCACCTCTCCCATAAGTCACCTGGGCTATGCTCCAGTGCCCTCCCTGACCCTTGCAAGGATTAGTGGGTAGAAAATGAAAGAAAAAAAAATGCAGAGAAAGCAAATATGTGACTGTGTGTATTTCTCTTCAAATTACTGGTTTACCTATTAAAGTTACAGCAATGTTGTCAAAATGATCAATAACTTCTTCTGTGTTAGAACCTTTTTGCCAATTGCTTTTTAATACAAAAGTTTCGAAATGCTACTCTAGATCCAAGCTTTTTTGTTGGGTCACTCATTTGTAAGCTTTTGGAAGTTACTGCTTTTGCTGCCAGCGTTGCTATGCTGCAAAAATGTGTGGAATTATTTTTTTTCAAGGAAGGTTTGAAACAAACCAAAGAACAAAGAATTTGTGAATCGTGTCACTGTCCAGATGTAGGACCTTTTAAAAGTTTACCATTGTATTGAATTGAATTGTTTTAGTGGATTAACATAAATGGCTGACAGAGGGCCTGCAACTTGAGCTGCCCTGGCACAGCTTCGTTCCCTCTGGTTCTGAATGGGCATCGGGAGGCTTTTAATAGTGCATATATATGGAACTGAGCCCCAGCAGTGGTAAAGTGAGACTAAATGTTTGAAGGAGGTGGCTATGGGTGGTTATGTGTAATTTATTTACACATTACAAATAACAAAACGATAAGTATTTCAAAAGGTAGCACATCATCTAAAAAGTCGTTGTATATAAGCATCTGTTTAATATTTAAAGAAAAGCTTACACTTAAAAATTATGCTAAAAATTCCAAAAGATGAAAAATGCCTATAGTTTGCTCATTTTTGTTCATTTTCTAGATTATTGATTTCCATTACTTGATAGATTTGCTCATTTTAATTTATTTTCTTCTTAATTAATGTCAATTGCTTGAGAGCTTTGTTCACATTTGTTTGTTTTATTGCTTTTGTTTTGTTTTCATTCACGTTGCTTATTGTGTTTATTTTCTTCTTTATTGATGTATTTTCTTGATCGTTTTGCTCATTTTTGTTCATTAATTTGTTTATTTGATTCATTTTTTTAATCCCTTCATAAACCTAAGCACAAAAGGCACAAATGAATGCATAAACAATTCACAAGAAACAGAAAATGAAGTTCAATGTTTGATGGTCAATGATAAAAATTTCCAGGAGGATCCAGATATGTCACTGCACCCCCACCCCCATGTTTAAATAAGATCTACACTATTGTGAAGAACAATGATGAGACAAAAAGTCAGCACAGTGCAGTCACAGTCAGCATCTCTGTTAGAAGCATGTCAGCAGAGTCAGTGAGTTGTAGAGTGAGTCAGGTTAAGTAAATTATCCTTGTACAGCTTTAATGGGAGGCATGAGGGCATCAGGCACGGCCGTCTGCTGACACCAGTCTCATGATACAACGAAAGCCAAGAAGAATCTGTTCACCACCTCGTTAAATACACCAAACTGAAAGACCTCCTAAAAATGTCCACCAGGCATTCACATGTCTGAGCTTTTTCATTTATAACTGTGGTTTTAAAAATATTGTGGTAGCAACCAGTGTTGATGTGAGAATGATGGGCATAAGTCATCAGAATGGAAAAGCGGTATGTATTAGTTTTTACATTTGACACTTTTCAAAGAAAGTATTCAATTAAACATTATGTGTTTATTAGGCCACTGAGAGATACGACTGGAAAATAATCCAAAGGTGCCATCCTGCGACGATACATCTTTACAGTGTGTTGAGGTTTATATATAAGGTAAGCCTCCATGAGCAACTGACAATACAGCCCATCCATCCATCCATCCATCCATCCATCTTCTACCGCTTATCCGTGGGGTCGGGTCGCGAGGGCAGCAGCTTGAGCAGGGAATCCCAGACT
>JAQQAE010006860.1:0-16322 GCA_029823295.1 Pseudamia nigra
ATAGGCTCCAGCACCCCCCCCCCCCCGACCCTCATGAGGATTAAAGGGTAGAAAATGGATGGATGGTGTTGTGTCCTGTATTTCAGTACAGAATGATGAAAAATGATGAAGATGGTCAGAACTCCATATTTCCGTCTGCGGTCACCTGCTAACTGACCTTAATTGCTCGATGTTCAGCATCTTGTTGTGCACATTAGTTGTCTTTATTACTCATACTTATTCACAGATGAAAGATAAACAAGGGATCTTTCGGTGACATGTAGAACTGCATGAACTGGCCTGTTAAACACAATGCCCTCGAAATTCAGAATATGCTTTGATTGGCAAAGTGTTTCCATCCGACATTCAGTCATTCTGAGTGACAGAAACCGTACCTTCTCTGTTGTTGTTGTTGTTGTTGTTGTTGTAGGCCAAAATGACTCCTTCCTTGGTACAGAAATAGTACAGAGATGACACAGTATTTGCAACTCTGATGATTTCACAACTTCCATGCTGTGATTTAGCAGCATGAAAAACCACATTTTAATTAGTCAGATGGAGCTTCTGCTCTTAGGTCAGACATCTGATCTGACCGAATGAGGACACATTTATAATGCCAGGTGTAAATCCAAACCGAGGTCATGTTCTTCATTATCTGCATAACGTGACCATTTACAGATTACATTCTTCATATCAGGGGTAAATGGAGTTTGTGTTTGACTGACAAAAGCAAAGAGCTTCACCAAGGCATCCATGCATAAAGGGCAGAAATCTCCATAGCGACAACAATCTGTCACACCTGCATTACATCACATATCAAAGGCCACACCCCCTAATGGTAGAAAACAATGACCTCTACCAAAAGACCATAATGTAAATGGTGGCACAAAACAAACTCGAAATAAAAAAATAAACAAACACCAAAGCTTCAATATGTCCCTTAGATCCATGAAATAGGGATGTGTCATACTGTAAAATTTGGTATCAACCTGATACCAAGTAAATACAGGGCCAGTATTAACAATTCCAATGCTGATACCTTTTACTTAGAAAAGCAGCCTGTCTACTTCCAGAGATCAATGTGTCATAATTTATGAAGCAAATGCATCATTACCTATTTACATGTAGCCTAAATACCAAAATACTAATGTAACAGTGTACAGGAGGTCCTTGGGTTATGGACGAGTTCCGTTCCTAGGCTGGCGAATTTCCACGTAAGTTGGAATTAACCCTTTAATATAAATAAATATCCCCTAAATACCCCTTAAATCTCTAAATAACTATCCAAATACCGTATTTTCCTGATTAAAAGTCATGTTTTTTTGCATAGTCTGGTGAGGGGAGTGACAAATACGTACATCGGAGCGACTTGTATTTTGAATAAATTCGACTATCGGGTGTTTGAGAGGAGACGAGCTGCGAGCTCTGCCTACTGGCATCAGGCTGCTGCGCGGCCGCACGGCAGTGCTGTTCCCCGAACAGACGCGACCTGTTCTGTTCCGCCTTTCTCCGACCTTTTGATGATTTCCAGCTTCGTTTCCATCGTAATGGTTTTCCTCTTGGCTGGACCAGCATCGCTAGAAGATCCTGCTTTCTTTTTTGTGGCCATGATGTGAAAAAGGAGGGTGAAAAAGGCGAGGACACCGACAAAATTACAGAGCACAAACACAGACAGTCTACACTATGCGGCACATCGCGGACGAGACTCAGGCGTCGTAAAGTCGAAGCAGCGTAGGTCGAGTACCGTGTAACCTGAGGACTACCTGCATAAATGTTAATACTAGAGTTCTATTTAGCCATGTTCATATTTCAAGTTTGATGTATACATCTTTATATAGGTACATATTTTTCAGTTTAAGTAAAATAATTCATTTAGATCTATTTCACCTGGATGAATATATTATATGACTGTAAGAATTGTCTATAGCTAATGTTGGAGACAACAAAATTTTACTTTCACTTCAATAAATCAGCTACCTAATTACTCTTGACCATGCTGAAAGACTCTATATTAGATTCACATAAGAAAATACAACCGCATGTTAGCTAGCTTACTGCTGTACGTAGCTCCACCATGTTAGCGGCTGGGAGGCTGAATGGACATGATTATAGATCAAACCAAGTTGGGTGTTTTAATATAAAAAAAAATTCTACTGTAGACAGAGTCAAGTTTTACATGAAAAGTGATGGGAATTTAGAAGCATTTTTAATGCTGGAGCTTTTATTTTGTGGCATGATTTACATTATAGTCTATAAGAGACATGGTTTGTTTTCTCTTAAAAGTGTATACTTCCTTTTACGCAAGCCTGACATATACAGAGCTGTGAAAAAGTACTTGCCCCCATCCTGATTTCTGATTTGTTGTATATTTGTCACACTTAAATGTTTCAGATCATCAAACAAATTTTAAATAAAAAAAATAATAAATAAAACACAGGTAACCACAAAATGCAGTTTTCAAATGAAGGTTTTTATTTTTAAGGAGGAAAAAAATCCTAACCTACATGGTCCTGTGTGAAAAAGTGCTTGCATCCTAAACCTGTTAACTGGTCGTCCACCCTTAGCAGCAACAACTGCAATCAAGCACTTGCGATAACTGACAATGAGTCTTTTACAGAGCTGTAGAGGAATTTTGAAGATCATCAAGATGTTTTCTGGCAAAACTGAGAAAGGCCATTATGTTCTTTTGTTCAGCAGTAATGTTTAACTTGGAACTCTGCCATGTAGGCCAGGTGTTGCCAGGTCTCTTTCTTATGGTGGAGGCCTACAGTGCTTTGTTGTGGGGTCTTTTGCAAGGGTGGGGGTGCTGAGTCTCCAGCTGACTTAGGGCTAAGGTGGGGTACACCCTGGATGAGTCGCCAGTTTATTGCAGGGCTGACACATTCACACTCACACCCATACCTATGGACGATTTAGAGTCACCAATCCACCTAAGGCTCAGCGATTACATGCCATTTCTTCAGACTGCAATTTTTTTTTTTTAGTTTTGAAAACCTTTATTTTCATTTTCCATTTTCTTTCATTTCTTTTTCCCCATCTAGTAATAGAAATGTGCACACCCAGGCACACAGACAGGATGAAATAAAGAATTTCCTGTAGAATGTTCCAGAATCTTAAGATGTCGTAAAAGCAGCATAAAACATAAAACTTGATCCTGCCATGTATGCTTTAAATCTGAGTCACGTCAATCACATATAATGAACACAATGAGCAAGGAATGTGGAAAGAAGAAAGTTGTGTTTCCACCAGCAGAGGGCGCTCTGGGTATACAAACACACTGCAGAGACTGTGGACTGGACCATGAGCATGTGTGTGTTTGTGTCTGTGAACCTACAATGATGTGTACGTGCATGTGCGTGTGTGATTGTATGAAAATTTCAACATGCTGTGAATGCGTGTGTGTGTGTGTGTGTGTGTGTGTGTGTGTGTGTGTGTGTGTGAGTGAGGGCTGGAGCAGAGGATGCTTGGAAGCGTTCCAGCACAGTAATACCTTTACTTTCAGCCGATTCTCCAGCTGCCTCGAGGAACAGAAAGCGAGAGCATTATGCTTCTCGTAAGCTGGTTTCCATGACGATAATAACCATAACCAGATTTCTATTCCTGTTTCGTCTGCTTCATGTGTAAGTACATACTGCGTATATATGTGTTTGTCCATGTAGGTTATCTTAATCAGCTAAATGTTCAACTGGGCATTCAAATATAATTAAATCATCAGGCTGAAGTGTGTGAAGCTAGAAATTAATTTGTAATAAGTGTAATGAAAATTTTACAAAGCTCCATTGCAGTGTTGTTGTGGTGGAAAAAGTCAAAATGAGACTGACACGCTGCCGGGAGCTGATACCACGAGGCACAATGCAGGTTTCGACCAGGCATTTTCATGCACAGCAAATCATGAACACATTTAATGAGGAATTTCATATCTTTTCCTTATTGTTATTGTTTGTTTAACAAAAGCAACAGTAAATCAAATTCATTGAAAAATGTTCTTGTTACTTTTAAGCTGTTCTCTTCCACTGATGCAACAATGACTCCTTTCAAGACGCGTGTGACAGTGTTGACATGTGTGTATGTGGGTGCACGTGTACAATTTTGTATGAATGTTCCAAATTCTTTTCTCACACTCTGTTTTTTTCTTTTATTTTACCACATTTAATGTCTCCTCTTCATGTTCTGTTTTTGGTTCTTTACAAAGACCTAATATAAGTGATTGGTGGTTCACCTGGTAGTGCACACCCAAATGTCTCAGGACCAATCGCAGCAGCCCAGGTCCAAATCTGACCTGTGGTCTTTTGCTGCATGTCGCTCCTTGCACTCTTCCCCCTGTCTCTCTACTATATGTCTGTGAAATAAAGGCGAAAAGCCCAAAAACAAATGTCAAAAACATCAAAAAACATAGCTGTCAGAAAAGGTACCAAATACATGCTCATTGTGCTTTTAGTAAAATAAGGATGTCAAGGCTAATTTGGAGCTGATTTGTAGTTACACATAAAATCTATATTGAATGCCGGTGTGTGGCATGCAACATGACATAAAATTGCAGTTGATGTCCACTGAGACATTTTTTTCATGTTTCCTCATCCATCTTTAGTAAGTACAATATGTCATTTTAAACAAAACAACAGCACTGGTTGTCGTTAGCGCAGTGTGGCCACAGAAAAGCAGTGGAGAGAGGGCTAAAATTAGAAAGTGACATAACAGTCACTGTCATGGCTTATATGGCTGTTAACAGTAGGGATATAAAGGTAACGTTTTGTAACATGGCCTTTGGGTTGGTATGTAATTTCCATTCTGCATGCCTTGTGAGTCCAGCATTTGCCATCAGAAGTCTAATTCTGTCCACATATGGCCACGTGCATGACAAAAGATTAAAATGATGGTTGTGAGCTTTACTTGTCTTCTTGCACTTATTCATACAATTGAAAGAAGTCACCTTATGTGACAGAGAAAACATACATCATGGTTGAGGGGAGACTCAGCATGATGGGGCAACAGGATGTTTTAGTGTGTTATACTAAACTGTATATTCTGTCCACTGTAAATATTAGTGGACAGAATAAGCATGACATCACCCACCGGTTTCTCATCTGCTGGTTTGAGGCCATTCTGGAGCCACTTTTAAACCACACACTAGTGACCATTTACGGGCAAGTGAGAGTGTGAAGTGTGAGGTGGGAGTCCAGCTGGTCAGAAGTGTGATGGTCAGCTAATGCTAGCTGCTAGCAGGAGGTGGGACCCATAGACCGGACTCACATCAAAGCCTTTGCATTCAAATCTTAATAATGAACAAAAAAAATGCAAATATGGACAACATGACTTATTAGAAAGTCCAAATGAAATGACTTATGTATTTAACTTGTATTTTTAGAGAGAACTTTAGTGTGATGCTCTGCGTCCCAGGGCTTTTGGAGCCAAACAGGAGGTTTTCCCAATGGCTGGTAGTGATTTTAATTTATTTTAGCATTAGTCTCATTGCATGTCCCCAGTCCTTGCCTGCGGAGTGTAACACTAGAACGTTTGTTAAAGTGTGAAAATACTCCGTGTCTTTTTTTAAATTTACATACTGTAATCACATAATCAATGTATCACACGTATTTGAATTAACAAAGCCCAAGTATTCTCCCTGCTTGCAATGATAATGGCCTGTTAATAGACATATTGCAGTTCATTTAATCTCCATGACTCCCAAGCCTCATCCATGCAGTATTGACTTCTTGTTGCGGTTCATTTTCTACAGCCAGATGGGAGACAACTGTTACAATGTCTACACTATTTAAATAAATAGCATTATAGTTTATTTTATAGCTAAAAAAAAAACTAAAAGGAAAAGATGTTTTTAAAAAAGAGAAAAAGTGTTTGGATTGGACAGATTTTTGATATGGCTTTTTCTGACCATGTTTGTTTTGCCAATAAGCACAATAAGCAAGTTGCATATCTGTCATTCACATGCAGGGTTTTTGTGGGTTGCTTACGTCGTACTTATGTCGGCCATGGGTTGTTACTCTGCAGTGGAGACATGGTGACCGGGAGGGGGCTGAGTGACAGGACGCTGTTGTAAATTCCCACCTCCTCCCTGTACCCTGAAGTTTCTGTGGTGGAAATGAGTCTATATGAGAACTTCTACCATGTCTGCCGAACCTCACACAGTGTATTTGAATACATTTTCATACTGAGGAATTTCTAAACCTGCCACATCTTAACTGAATATTACTCTGCCCTGCACTAACTCTGTACATTAATTAGTGATGTTCAGTGCCATTGAAGGACGTAGAAGGTCCACTCAGTGGAGGATAAAGCTGACTGCATCATCAGCCCCTTTTCTACTGCAGCAGAATTTGGAAAAGCCTCAGTGCACCCCCCCCCCCCCCAAAAAAAAAACTTTCCCTTGAACCCAACCTTTTCCTGGAAAAAGTACCTGGTAGGGATGTAGGACAGATTACCCAGAATTCTTGAGGGGTGGGGCTGTGTGCTGCAGAACGCTGATTGGTGGAACACATTTAGCACGTTGCACTTCATTCACGGAAGCCAGTATGTTGTAGCAAACTTGTTTCTTTCATTTGTATGAGCTAAACTTTGTTTGTTGAGCATTTGGAAAATGGACCAAAAAATGAAGAGAATCTATGAGAAGTGGATGGACGATGCTCTTTTGATCATCTTTGCCAAAGAAGAAATTGAGCCGGACTTTGAGTCAGTGACTCAAAATGACAGCGTGTACAGGAACATAGTCGACAAGGTGGCAGAGCTTAACGTAGGACACACGGCGAAACAAATTCATGACAAACTGAAGAAACGGTAGCTGGATTACAAGTCTGGGCTGAGGCAGCATGAGCACCTCCTCTGGCAAATCACAGATGGTCAAATGAAGGAAATGGAGCGCCACAGGCAGGAGGTCATCCTGCTGTGATACCCCCCGACCAGTCCAGCCATTCACTGACTCTTTTTGGGGTTTTTTGCTTTTTTAAATCTCAAACACATTGTTTTTGCTTCTTTTGTTTTTATTTAGTGTTTTATTTTAAACCTTATCTCATCTGTTCATTTGCACGGCATTAAAATATAAGTATAAATATAAGTATAAGCACTTTCAGGTAGTTTGAAGTAGAAGTAAATGCAGCCAATTGTATAACATCTATAAAATAATAGAAATGAAAAAGGGTTAATTCATCCATGTAAGTCTCTGACGTAACAATACTTTTGCTTCAGTATTGTTGCTGTGTACTCTACCCAAAACTGTAAACAAATATATTTTACTTACACAATGTCTCAGTCCTAGACCTTCATCATACAAATGCTGCACATTAATTGCAATTGCTCATTTTTTGATAATGCCTTTTAAGACATCTGTATCATTCTGTGCAGCGTGAAGCATCCCCCATCTGTCATCTGCCTGAGCTGAATACATTTTACGCATGTTTGGGCTGCAGTGGAAATGCAAACCACACAGATTAGCAGGAATTCTTTCAGGTCAATAAATTCCTTGTAATAAAAGTTCCTGCAAATGTAGTGGATAGTGTAACAAGATTTTGATTGATTTTGCTGTCTTAATCAGCATACATAGATTTAAAAAAAATCTGTTGCACCATTACGATGTAGTAATTATATATTAGTAATTCTAATATATCATTTTAAACTAAAAATTTACCAGACTAAGTGGTGATTATTAGACACATTTGTTGACTACATGTGGTTGTAAGGCATTCTACAGCTCGTTCTTTCTGTATAGCATGCTGTTGCTATGAATTACAGTGTAATATGCAGTTCAGTCATAGATTGTACATAAAACATGAACACACAATCTTTAAAGTCACTCAGTTTGGATACTGCCCTGAGTTGATTTTGGTCTTCTTTTCTTGAAAACGTTAACATATTTTGACAAGTGAGTTGAGAAGAAATGGATGAAATCCTCAATGCTAGTGAAGTAACTCAGTGAAAACGCTGGCTAAATGTCACGCCAAAAACCACCAGATAACTTCAGACACTTGATAAATGTTAACACGAGAGCTGTGTCTCGATTTAAAGGCTGCGGCCGACGTAGGCTGCATTTGTTGGCGTCATAGCCGAGCGCGATGGCTGTCCCAGTTTGACGGTTCCTTCAAATGCAGCTGACAAATACAGCCTTCGTCAGCCGGGTAACGAAGGCTACAACCGATGGATCCTACGCGGCCCACGGTATCCCATAATGCATTGCGCGCATGACAGGCAGGGAGGGAGGGAGCGATGGATGGATAGATACTTTATTGATCCCACAAGGGGAAATTCACAAACAGCAGCAAACTGGGTACTGCAGCTCTGAGGAATTCACCATTAATTAAGATGGAGAATTTACAATTCATGAATTAAATTAAAAAGCAAAATAACCACAAACGTGAGCGAAAAATCTTCCATCTCTAAGCAGCAGCTGGTCAGCGACAGGTGTCTACGTCATTACACAAGAGGAAGAACAACTGTGCTAATTTACACAAATTGACCAGCCTCCGTGGGCCGCAGGTGTAGCCTTCACGGCCCACGAAGACCACAGCCCTCGAATTGAGATGCAGCTGAGGTTTGATCACAGAGTGAAACCGTGAGCACCAGCAGGCCATGGAAGTGAGGAAAAATGATGCTACTATTAGCTGACATTCTTAAGTTACATTAGCAAGAAAAACAGTGTCTCTTCTTAAACATAACTATTGTAAAGTTGTCTGTCAAAAAAAAGTGTTTCATCAATTAACAGAAGCTCCCATGTTCGGACTCAGCAGCCATCATAGCTGTCAATCAAAGCCAGCATTAATAATAATAATAATAATAATAATAATAAGAAGAAATCCAGAATGTGGGAATAAGATGATACGAACTGATGAAGCACAAAAGAAAGCACTAATGAGGTAATAAACACAGATTAGCACATTAAGACAGAAAATGTATCCACAAGACACAACATAGGCGGCATGGACGAGCGGAGACACAGCTGAAGGAAGTAGAGCTAAAGCCTATTGGAACAAGAAACACAAATTATCACATAGTGTGTAGTTGTCACTAAAACAGAGAAAACATTTTTTTTTTTTTTTATCGAGGTGGAAATACATGTTAGAGTTTTTTTTTTAATTTGTCTACATAAAAATGTAGAGGGTTATTATGGATGTATCTTAGAAGTGGAGTTAGTTCACGATATTAACCAGGCTGTTAGAACAAAATAGACTTAAACACAAACATAGGGAAGCATACATGAATGTGCAAAATATACATAGTGGACATTTAAATAACTGTAAGGTTCACAGGTTGTTTATGGAAATCATATTTAAGCTCTTATAATAACTGGTGAATCTGCTTTTGTGTTTCCCACGTGTTTACCTTAATTACCTGTACTTGATTCTTATTGGCTAAACATGGTCACATGACAGTTTTTGTAACCATGGAAGTGTTAAAAGAACAAGGAACCAGATGGCTACTACATTTTGAAGCTGACTCCTCCAGTGGCTATTTGCCTGTAATAAACTCAGGTCCAGAAAGCGTTCTCCCCATAGACCGCCATGAGAAAAGGGGCATCTGTAAAACTGCTGCTAGGACAGCGACAGCTGCAAAAAAGGTCAGAAATGACTCTGTGTAGGCTGTTATCTGTTTTTATAACACTTGAAGTGCTTTAAATCACCAAAACACTCAAAAAGCAGGTCTTACAATCTGTGACATCTGTGGCGAGGAACCACTGGTACACATGCATCGTGACCCTAGCACACCTGTGCAGTGGGCTGCATAATGTTGACATGATGTGGAAATCAAACAGTTTTTCAATTCCCCACTGAACAGCTTTCCATGGAATGAACGTCTCCTCCCTGATGCCCACGGCTCGGTTGTGACATGTATAAGGCTATAAGGAAAATGTTTGACTGCTCTCAAGTTAACCACTTTAAAGACTAATCCACCACCACCTACCAAACCTGCACATTTCATAACTATCTTGCTTACATGTTGGCATTTTTCTTCTTTTTTTAAGGTCCATTGCGATGTCCCACTGTTACCATTTGATTTCACCACACATTGAAGTGATTACCGGTCATGATCATTCAAGATTTTTTTTCCAACCATACTTTTTCTTTGAAGATGATGGTTCTACACTATCCTTATATCACTTATTGCCAGCTGAAACATAATCACCCATGCAGAAATTATCCAATGGGAGACTCGTACCTATTTGCTTAGTTATATCCAGGTGGTGACCTTTTTTTTGGCCAGGCAGTGTTTATGCTGGTGAGACTTTCATGCTCAGTTTAAGAACACTGTTGAGGCATAGACCCCATCTGTGCCATATGTCCATTAATTATTGTGTGAGCTTTCTCTCTCAGCAATCTGCAAAAGGCCTTTGACTCACATACATGCGCTGACCTCACAGACAGACAAGGCCGGCGAGGCTCCATCGGCCCGGGTCACACCTGCACAGTCAGTCACAACAGGACACAGCCGTAACACAAATACACATTTCACCCCGAGCTCCGTAGCCTTGAAGGGCGCCAGTCTCAGGCGTGGCACATGGACCTCATCCAATCAGCACTCAAACGCCCCACATGCCCCGTCTTTGCCCACAGGAGACGCCACACTTTACACTACACCTGCACAGGCCACTGAGCGAGATGGCAGAGCATTCTGTCTGGACAGCTGTCCTCTTTGCACAAATAAACTTCACCTGTCATAATCTTAACCCAGTCTGATGACCTTCCTTGCTTGCCGCCACCTATTTTGACATGACAACACTAACCAAACAAAATGTAATCTTTCAGGAGATTGTTTTCTTTGATCTTCAGCTGTTTTTTGGGGGGTAATCCAATACTTACATTGCCCTTATGTCACATGTTGTGCATTAAAGATTTAAAGGTATTTTCATCATCTAATCGCTTATTTTCCTAAAGAAAATACACTTCAGAAAATGTGGTTGCTGTGTCAGCACACTGAACCACTGGACTGACTGGAGAGGCTTTTACTGTGTGGAACTGAGACATATTCAAAATGATTGTAAGACGTGTGTGTCTGAACTGTGCTAAATGTGAGAGCAGCCAGTGCAAAGTCTCACACTGCTTCTACTGGATATCAAACAGGGAGCTTCCTCAGATCCTGGATGATTGAAGCGCCATATGCATAGCCCCACATCGCCTGATAAGAAACAAGAAAAAGAAGAGCGAGAAGCATCCAGATGCAGTCGTACATCAGAATGCACACTCACACGTACGGCGAACACACATTCAAGGAACAGGGAAAGACGTCAACAGCACACACACAAACAGCGGAAGGCAGGTCTTGCAGCACATCACAGGGTCAGCGGCACACATCGGCATGGATTATCACACTGTCACACTCCGCCTCACGCCAACGGATAACAAGCTGTAGACAGACGTACACTGGGGGGAGAATGGGGAAGGAGGCTAAAGAGAGAGGGGAGGACTGGAACGAAGAAGAAACAAACATCACACACACTGCTCTATGTTCTGTGTGTGCTTCTTTGTTGTGTATTTTGCAGGGAGCAGCCTCTGTTATTCTTCCATGTATGTGTGGACATTAGCATGCAGCACGGTGCCTCATGCCTTTAATGCATCTTTCATCATGCTGGTGAATTTGCTCATTGTGAGCCAAATGAGTGTGAATACAAGTGAATATGAATCTTATTACAGTGTGGGCAGCTTCACTCATAGATCCTGCGGATCCCGTACAGACCGGGCTTAATAAATATTACATGGAACATACCTTCAGTTTTTAACAGCCAACACCACGGGATGCATGTAATATTCAGCACAGTCTGTCAACAAGGATGTATCGCACTTTGCAAACCACTATGTTGCATCTCTATTGATTTAACTGGGAGCACATCCATATGCAGACATGGAGGATAGGGGCAAGTTAACCACAGCTGCTCTTGTCGAGTAAACAGGGTAATTGTTGTTGCCAGATGTTGGGGCCAAAGCAGGGATTTAGAACCAGGACACATGAAACATAAAAGGTTTAGTGTACAAGATTTCAAATTACAGAAAAGGGAAATAGCATTATAGAACCTTCACTTATAATCAATGTCTTGGGCTGACTGATTGGTCTGAATATGATGTTTTACAAATCAGGTCAGGTATGGGAGCACATGCCATCAGTTTGGCACTTATCTGCATCCGTATGGCAACGTCCAGACCAGGACCATCCCTCGAAGTTTCACCCAAGCCACTGTGCTTTGCGAGCTCACTGATTTTACCCAGAACATTCATGAATGCTGATGTTTCTGCAGTTAGCAGGTGACCACGCACCCCCCTCATCCGTCCTCAGCACTGGCTCGCTCAAACCAGCGGTAGCCAAGGATGTGGTGAAGCAAAGAAAGAGCTCAATCGGTGCCTTTTACAAATCAGTGGTCTCTAATAGCGACTGATTGTCAACTTTAGTTTTTAAAGATGGAATTCCTGATATTTAGGGACGATAATAGCTGAAAAGTAAATATCACACCCCTACTAGACAGACACAATTGGTCCAATACATTGCTAGTTACTTCGACAGAGGGCCACCACAAAATATTTCATCTCTGGAACTATTTGCATTTTTTGAAAGCTGTGGAGCATGTGCTTCAACACTTGATGAAGCACATGATTCAAACCAACCCTCGTATGGTCTTCAAAGGAGGTTTAAATTGTAAAAAAGCACCTTTTATCCTATAAGTAAACTTCCTATCTCTTAGTCTACTCTATGCATTGTACTGAAGGCCATTTGCTTTCTAACGCTACAGGCTATATAACACCATGAATGTAAGTACTTTATCTACTCTTGTAAGCTGTGTATTTGTCAGTGCATTTCAAAATCATTCCAAACAAATGCTGCAAAAAACATTTACTGTCTGACCAAGTAAGTTTTTGCCAGTCTGTTCATATTGATGATAAATCGCTGCAGAATTTACAAATGAGTGATTCTGTCAGAGAGTGAACAAACAGGATGAGATGGAGAACAAAGCTTTGGTTCAAAGCTAATTTAAGACTTCAGCAGTCGGCGGCACAAAAATCCAGTGGGTGTCTTTCTCCTGGCAGTCACATATTTTTGTTTTATTGGCAGTATTTTGTCCCAGCAACAAACCTACATACAACTGCCACGAGATTTTTCTCAGCTCCAGCTCATAAATTAAAAAAACATGGAAATTTCTAAAAGGACCAGAACTTTGGTGCAGCTGTGGTTCGGAAATCTTTCTATATTTCTTACATAAAATGTCACGGTGTTTATACCAGTTCACAGCGAGGATTACACAACAGATCTTTATTGTATTGTCCATTTTGGTTTGGTTATTTTTCCACCTTTAGTTGATTTTTTTAAAAACTTTTTCCATGTATGAATTAAAAACCTGAGGTTATGATGATTTCAGCCTTGTGGTACTTCCAAACAATCTGTAAAATAATGTGGCTTGTAGGTCAGTTTAGTCGAATTTAATCACAAGTATATTTATTCTAGTTGATAATGTGTGAGAAAATCTAGGACTCGACCACACAATTTGAAAGTTTTGTTTGTTGTTTTGTGGTTGTTTTCAAAGCATTTTCTTGACTCTTAGGTTTATTTTTGCGCATTTTTGTTTTTGTATCTAATTTGCTTCATTTACTTAATTATTTTGTTCATTTCTCTTCTGCTTTCTTCACAACTTTGTGATAATTTTACTCATTTTTTTTTGCCTGATTTAGTTCATTTTCATGATTGTTTTATACATTTTTCTTTTGATTTTGTTCACTATCATTTTTTGTTTTGTTTCATTTTTGTCTGTTTTGTTCAGCTTCTCTTCATTTTTGTTCATTTTTGTTATGCCTTTGTTACTGATTTTAATATTTTGTACATTTTGTTTCTTATGCAGCCCCTTTTTTTGATTATTTTGTTCATTTTAAGTCACAATATTCATTGTCTTTTTGCTTTACTTTTTCCTTAATTTTTTTAATTACTAAACTTTACTGTCACCTTAGTCCTTGAATCACCACCTTATCGTGATGGAGGCGTTTGCATGTGAATGATCCTACTGCAGGAGCTATGTTTCTGGGGGTGATTCACCCCTGGTAGGGGTCTCCCAAGGCAAACTGGTCCTAGGTAGGAGGCCAGACTAAAAGCGATTCAGAAGACCCTCATGACGATGAAAATCTGGAACCAGACTACTCCACCCAGTATGGGGAGACTGGGGCCCAGCCTGGGGTAGGGGCTCCAGCCATGGTGTCTGGTCAGGTACAACCTGAGGAAAGAACATGGCTCTACCTTCCTGTGGGCCCACCACCTGCAGGAAGGGTCGGAAGGGTCCATTGCTGTGTGGTTTGGGTGGCAGCTGAAGGTGGAGTCCTGGGTGGTCCAATCCCCAGTTGCCAAAACTGGCTCCTACTGGGAGGAGGCCCTGGGACAGACCGAGGATATGATGGAGGGACTGTGTCTCCCAGCAGTCCGGGCTTCTCTGCTTTGTCTGCTCACCCTGCGACCCTGACCAGGATAAGTGGAAGATGATGGATGGATTTACACATTTCAGCCATTTTTTTTCCAAAGGTCACTCAAGTATATTCTGGACAATGTTTTCCACAAACCATTATGACACATTTGACAAAAACTGTTGGGATACACATTTTTTACAAAAACCTGTAGAACAACACCTGATTCTGTTTCACCAATTGTAACACAAAAGAGAATATTTAAGACATACAGTATTTTTAAAAATCAGGTTTTTTTTCCTATTGAGATCAGCTCTGAGGGTTCTCAAATGAATTTTGAAACACAGAGACATCAGAAACACACAAAGCTGCTTATTATTTAATATTGATGAAAACTAGATGTCACAAATCCAAAGTCGATGCTCTCAGTCAGCCCTCCAGGACCACAAGAACCAGGAGAACCAACAGGCTCATCCTGGAACATGGCTGCAGTGATATCCATGGCACCTGGACCAACATGCTCTGAAACAGCCTGTCTGGAAGGAGCTGAAACTGTGACATTTGCACATGGAGGTAATGGAGGCATACATATTCTTGGGCCATGGGAGACTGACATTAACTGGCTAAAAATGGTTACAATATGTTTCCTTTAAAGGCCACGAATTGAGTCAAATTGCATTTGACTCAATTTGACTGGAAATAATTGCATTTAATGTAAAATTCCTCATTCCTTGTTGTGTCTAGCAGTAAAGCAGTATTCTACCACTCGCTACATAAGTATAGAGATTGTTTGTAGTGTTTGTGGTCTTTCTTTGTTTACTTGCTTTTTGTTTCATCTTTGGTTTTATTTGGAAAGCTATAGAGAAAAGGACCGGACCAGGAGAGAACCTCATTCACTGTGTTTTTGTCTCTCTCTCTGTGTCGTTGTTCGTTAGCAGAGCAGATGGTGGGAGTGAGCAGGCTGGTCATTTCTAAATCAATAGCCAGGCACATGGGAGCCGCTGTGTGTATTTGGAAAAAGCCAATAACACATACATACACTGTAGCGCACACAAAGAAGTCATTCCTAACGTGATGCACACATACACCATCCACACACGTGCATGCAGCAGAGATGCCCAGTGACACACTTTGTCATATACACACACTCACAAGTACTACTGCACATCCACACGTGCAAGCACACGCACACGCTGAACGGAAAGTAGCAGGCGAGGAAACAGGGGAAGGAGATGGAATGGAGAGTAAACCAATAGCCCTCCAGCTTATTTCGGCAGACAAGCTGTTGTTTAATATGACTGCAGCAGACATCGGCCCCACAACAATTATTGAAGCCTCCACAGCCTGCTCCACTGAAGCAGATGCAAACATCGCTTTTTTTCCCTCCCTCTCTCCTCACATGTTCCACTGTTTCTCATCTGCTCTCTCCATCACTCCTACCCGCCTCTCTCGTAGCAAACAGCAGCAGCAGCCAGAGGTGGTGGAAACATAATAATGCTTCATTAAAGTCATAATCCACAACCTGTTATTGGACACTTCAATTAAGAAATGATGACTTTCAGGAAGATGTGAGCTAAAATACCAGACACCGACACCTCTGAGGACTTCTGTAGTTATATTCTTTACCCCAGATGCTGCTAATTTGTTTTTCTGACTTAAAGTTGCTGATTTGCAAATTGAAAAAAGGGGCACAGTGTAGTTTTTTTGTTGTAAATTCTTTTTTGGAATGTACAAAATAGTGTTTCACCTGAAACAGTGTTTTGTTTTGTGTTTTTTCTTCATGGGGCCTAAGAAGCATGCTGTGGTAAAAAGAAAACCTGTAATACGATCTCGATGCAGGTGAAAGGACACGGCGGATCTGTCCACAGTTTTAAAGGTATTTGTGTGGTGTATCTTTAAATATTATATTTCACAAATGAATAAAAGAAAACTCAACTTTGTGTGCATTTCCACACACACAATGCAAAAGCAGCT
>JAQQAE010006861.1:0-16321 GCA_029823295.1 Pseudamia nigra
AGAAAGAACACAAATTGATGACTTTCACCACCAGAACACGGAAAATGTAGTGTTTGATGTAACATCCAGAGATGCCTCACTGAAAATGTTCCCAACAAAACTTACAAACCCTTACTCTCATACTATTAATATAATATACAAACATTTCATGGTTTTCACTGACTCATTTAGCAAACAATATGTCAGAGTGACAGCTCTTTTTTTTATATTTTGAGAAAAAGGTGATGATCGATGCTTGGTGACTTCAAATTCCCCTGAAACAATGACATAGGTAATTACTAACCAATCAATTCCAATTAAAAACGCATGAATAAGAAGCCAAATATTTACTGGGAGTGCAAGGTGCTTTTAACACTCTGTGGTTGCACAGATACAACTTTGTAAATTTGTACATACCCTTCATTTCCAGCATCTTCAGCCACTCTCTGCAAATAAAAAACATTTTAGACCAGCACTTTAGATTGAAACAAATGCAACACACTAAAAAAGAACTGCCATAGTTCACTATACAGTATGCTGTATCTAAAACAGCCAAAGGAGCTATAAATCATTATCCATTGCTATGGTAGAGGACTTGATATACAATACCGTATGGTTCAGATCATTTGCAAAGCATGGACTGCCAAACATCTGAGGGCTTATGGGTAATCTAAAAGTGAATGCTACCTGATATCTGATCAAGTGATCATGTAAACACGATAATGTGATATGCTTTATGAGATAATGGCAGTTATCTGATTTTGAGAATTGGGATCAACACACCTAAATTTCGCCCCAGTACTCTGATGTCTTCATGCATGTATGTCCATTAATCTGATGTATTTTGTTCTTTTACATTTGTGCATGTGTAAACAAAAATTTGCAGAAAATGGAAGTGACAGTTTTTAGGAAGGAGTGGAGGAAGATCTATCATGATACATAAAGGACAGCAGCAGCAGCAGCGTGTAGCCTACTTTGGAGACCTACTAGCATTCGAACAGCTTACACCAAGACTGTAGGCGTTGGTATGTTCAACAACACAAGACCAGATGGCTTGAAAATACTGTAACTGGAAGTTTCAGTCTTAGTATGTCACTATATATGTAAATACTCCATAAGAAATCCAGTAATGGACTGGAACATGAAAACCAGGGTATTTCAATTACTGAATTTTTAATGTGCATGTAAACATGTCAAATCCAGTTAATTACAATTATTTCATTACTCCCAGTTATTGGATTTTTCCAGCAAAACTTCTAACAATTTATGATGTCAAACTGTCATTTTTTTCCTTTCAGGATCTGTTTTGATAGAAGTTACAAAGGTCCAACTCTGCAGGAGGCAAAGCTGTCATAGACATGTCAATCAAAGCCCAGCATGACAGACATTTGCCAGATAATTTGCCATAATATATTAATGACAGGGGAAACATTAAAGATGGACCAAACAATCACTTCCTACAGCAGAGGTATTTAACCGTTGCTGCAAAGGGACAAGACACTGCACTTTTTCTTTTCAACCAGTCTCTTCAGCAGGTGATTTCACTGAATTCCTCCCCATCGATTGCTCTTTAGTGAAAACAAGAGGGTCAAAGTAAAATGTTTGGAACCATGATGATTTATGAGCAAAATTTCTATACGGAAACCCAGTATAATTCCATGGGAGCAGGGTTTTTTCAAACCAAACAGAGGTATATAACCACAGGATGACTGAGGAGAAACAGCCTGTATTTCAGATTCCTTCAACATCTGGTACAGGTAAAAATAAAAAAAAAAAGAACAGACATACTAGCTTGACAACTGTGAGGCTGCAAGCCATATTGGCTGCCTAGCCATCTGTTTAATAATTTATATCTGTTTGCTGCAAATATTTGGTTACTAGCTAGATGCCCAACATTGTAGACTGCACCTTGAATGCATCATACTCAGGTGCAGTGCAAGACAACTACTGTACAATGGTAACAGTTCACTGTTGTCTCCACTTCTGTCGTATGGTTAAGAATATGTGGTCAGAGGCAGAGTTAGGGTCAGTTTGAGGATTAGACACAACATGCACTATGCTACTTAGGGGTACCTCGGTGGCTCACCTGGTAGCTCAGGCCCAATCACAGAAGCCCACTTTCAAATCTGACCTGCAGCTCTTACTGCATGTCATCTTCCCATCCTTGTCGATCTGTACTGTGTCTCAAATGCCCAAATATTAAATCTAAAAAAACCCTCTTTTCCCATATGTGTTTGCGTGCCTCATAGCAACCACAGCCTCCACCTACCAGCAAGCTATGCACTTGCACATCTCAAATTGACAAGATTGGATGCACTGTGCATCATGATTTGGGATCGTGACCAAGCATCAGCATGCAACTCTGTGGAGAATGGATTTCTGCATTGGCCCCATTGTACAGTCCCAGTATTTGCCCACTGGTATGTGTCCATATTTTCTTCTTGATTCATATGGACTGTACGATATTTAACCATAAGGAGTGCAAAAGAATATCATTTTAGGAAAAAGCCATAATCTTTGGGGTGTCAGTATTTATTAAAACAGACTAATGCATGAGTGAAGAACAGCTGCAGGTAAACTGGGCCCCTCCGTGGCTGTGGTACTAAACTGTGTATCTTCATTGGGAGTGTTTGGTTTGTGTTTTTGCTCCACTTACTCGGGCCACCATGTCCAGATGTTCCTGGGAGCTGCTGAAGTTCTGGGCCAGGTCGTCCATGCAGAGACTTTCATGTTGGCAGGTGTAAACCCACGCGCTGTACTCCTCTGACTTTGGGACTCTGTCCAAGAAGATGCGAAAGGCTTCCCAAATTGCTTCCTGGCAAACTGAAGATGCATTACATAATTTAATGGATGGGTGCGAGACAAAAAAACAACCAAAATGGAAATAAGGACATGATCTACAGGAGTACTTCCCAAACTTTCCCAGCTCAGTAAATGTTGGTATGACCACTGGACCCAAATTTAAATAAATCATTATAAACAACCGTAATATTTCTTTCTACCCTGTAATCAAATACATATTATAGCATTTTATGTAATTAATGAGATGTGTAAGAATGACTTAATGTTGTGAAAGCTAATGCTGAGCAGTAAACTAAAAAATAAAAAAAAACAAAACCAACAAACTAAAAAAAGATCAAAATAATAATATAATGACAAAATTAACAATAAATTTAACAATGAAGTCAACAACAAAAACAAAACAATGAAAAATACTTTTACAAAATTAAAAAAATAATAATGATTAATAAAATTAACAATAGTTAATCAAATAAATAACTAAACAAATAACATATCAAAAAATAAGCAATATAAATAAACAACATGGACCAAAATTAACAAAATAATTGGGAATATGGACAAAAATGAGCAATATGTTAAACTTATTAATATAAATTGTATATGAATGTATATTATTATAATAATATAAATAGAATTCAAATATTATCATCAACAAAGTGAATGTCGTAATCACAACAATTAATAAAAATGCATAAAATAATTTTAAAAATGAACTAACTTCAGCAATACAATAGACAATGAACAAAATAATGAAAAAAATGAACAGAAAAAAATCAGGACTATGAACAAAAACTGCAATCTATTAAACAGTTTTAAGAATATAATAAACAAAATGAGCAATTTAATAAAAAATATAATAATAAGTCAAGAGAATGAACAATATGATCAATATGATTAAAATAATGACCAAAATGAACAAAAAAAATAATACACAAAATGAACAAATCATAATGAACAAAATATACAAAGTGTATAAAATGAGCAATAAGAAAGAAAATTAACCATAAAATGAACAAATTAAACAATAAAATAAACAAAGTAATAAATAAAATGAACAAAACGTCAACAAAATGCACAAACAATGTAGTAAACAAAGTGATCAAAACTGAATAAAATAATGACAGAAATGAACTAAAATGAATAAACAGAGACCCAATAGAAACTATTTCATGACCCATTTTGGGCTCCGACCCTCTGTTTAGGAAAAGCAAACCTACAGTAATATCAATAAGGAGAAACAAGATGGAACTTTGCAAGAAAAAGTAACACAAAGGAGAAAACAGATAAGTGAGGACAACGTGTACCGTTGATATCAATCTTTCGGGACTTATTCATTAAATTAGGTTTCATTATTCCTCACAATAACCTGTAATTTAACATTTGAATAAGAAGCATATCAGTAGCTCATTCCCATGATAAAATATATTTCACATAAAGGCTACATGCAAGAAAAACATACTGTGTGCCTCCATAAATGTCAAAGTCTATGTTTTAAAGTCGTTGCATGTCTGTGACATTTTTCTGAATATTAATCTCACAAACACAAAAACCCCTCGAAGCAACTTTATTCTTTATCGGTGTCGGTGGGGATGCTTCACATTGTCCAATATCGTGATGCCTGTGGGAAATTTATTCTCTGACAAATTCATTTCTGGAGTGGAGCGATTACCTCCAATACACCAAGCAGCTGTTGTGTATAATTTGTATTACTAATCAGTTGGTGGCAAATGCTCTTTTCAAGTCATGCACAATCTATCTCTCCTGGACAAAAGGTGATTGTCTAAAGATTCATAATAGTGACTGCTTCCCTGTGTTTATTGTCAGTTTTATTGTCATATGTGTCACAAAGCAATAAACAGTGTGATCCATGAATTAATAACATTTATGCAATCTGTCATGTTTGAGGACATTGAAATATCTCTCTATCCTTGTTGCAGAGAACACAGATAATTATTTATGTCCCTTTAAGATGAGTCTGTTCATCAGAGTTTTGGATTATTTTTACTGATTTTGTGTAAAGTCAGTGTGATAGGGCCAATATATAGTCCTCATAATAAAACCTGAAATGATGATGATTGATAATTATAATGATAGACTTATGGCGTATCATTATTTCTATCCAAATTAAGAGCTGAGAGTTGAAGCTTACTCGTAGAACTTGTAATTTCATATCTGGATACACAACATGTCAGTGACAGCAATTATTATAGGTCGTTCTAAATTATAATTCTAAAAGACAAACATGATGTAAGAGAAAAAACAAGACAAAATAAACAAAAAATGAACAAAACTGAATTGTGAACTAAATGAGCAAAAATGAACCAAATTAACAATATAATGAACCAAAAACAATCAAGAAAATCATTAAACATTCAGGAAAAACAAGAAAATGAATAAAAATGAATAACATTATGAACAAATTTGGCATTAAAATGACAAGAATGGACAATATAATATATTCAACAACATGAACAAAAATGAACAAGAAAACAAAAACCTATTATATCATGAAAAATGTGACAATAACAATTAACAGTAGAATAAACAAAATGGGCAAAATAATCAAGAAGAAATTAATAAAACTGAACAATGTAATGTAAGAATGTACAAAAAATGACAAAATACTAAGTAAAATGACACAACACAACAAGGTAAAAGCATATGAATGTTATTTGTTTTAAACTCTGTCTTATGGTCATATCAGGACCACAAACAGTAAGAACATTATTTAAATCTAGATCAAAACTATTTGTACAACATCAACAAGATGCAACAAATTAAGTAAAAAAGTAAAGCACTGGTGGTATATACATGTACACTAATATTCCGCTGTTACTCCAAATGTGACGGTGTGCTGAAGTTGACATTTGTCATGTAAACAGCATGTAAACAGCATGCTCTGATTAGAAATGTGCCAGGATATCAACAGGTGTTTGGATCGGCACAAATATTCAAAAGGTGCCCTTTTCAAGACAGTGTGTGAAGGACCGTGGAGCATCTGCCACTAGTGAATTGGAAGAAAACAAGTCAGGTCACCACTGTGTCACTGTGTGGTGTTAACACTGCGACCAGGCCCACACCCCCCGGGTCATCCCTCCATGTATCCTCATGCCTGCCCTAACCACATTTCTGACGGTCATCCCATGACAAGCCAAGGTCCCATAGAAGCGTAGCTGACACTTCCAACTTAAGCATGTGACCTTTCATTTCCCTGCCCTCCTCAGTACTGTCTCATTCAACTCAAAGTCTGACCAGTGGTTGCTAAATGTGGTGAGGTGAAGTGATCCTCCTCTCTGTTCCACAATCAGTGTCCAGGCCTTACAAGAACAGTGGCTTGAAAAAGATTTTGCCCCCTTCCTGATTTCTTTTTTTATTTGGCATTTGTCATCATTGCATATTTCAGATCATCAAACAAGATCAAGATTTAGATCAAGATAATCCAAGTAAAAACAATAAGCAAGTTTATAAATTATGACTTCCTTTATTAAGGGGAGGGGGGGGATCAACCTATCTGGCCCTGTGTTAAAAGAATTTTTGCTCTTTAGTGTTAAATCATAAATTTACTGTGATTGATCACTTTTTAGGAAAGCTGAGTAAGTTTTCACCAGCCTCACCCAAAGCTAATTACTGCCAAAGTAGAACAAAGTGAAGCAGGGTAAAGGATTTTTTAAAAGCCACACATTATGCTGTGATCCAAAATTCAAGACCGCATGAGAAACAAAGTCAAAGTGGATTGGGTCACAAAAGGGTTGCCAAGTAATTTCTAAGGTTTTGGAATTCCAACTAACTGTGATGAGAACCAAAAACAAAACTTGGAAAGCTGGTGGACTTTTTCAATACAGGCTATCCTGCCAAAATTACTCCAAGAACACAGCAACGACCCATCGGTTAAGTTAGAAAGGAACTAAGAACAACATCTAGTGAACCGCAAGTCTTGCTTCCTCACTCCACCCCACATCAGTTTAGGTTGAGTGTAAAAAGTTTCATATAAGAGCATCATACCAACAGTGAAAAATAGTCGTGGTAGTGTGATGGTCTGCGGCTTTAATTTGGCTGCTTCAAAACCTGGACAACTTGCAGTAAGCAATAAAATCATCCATTCTCTACCACCAAATCCTGAAGGAGGATGTCTGGCCATCATTTCATGACCTCAAGCTCAAGAGCACTCGGGTTATGCAGCAGGACAAAGATCCAAAATGAAGCAGCAAATCCACGTCTGGCACAAATGAATGACTCAAAGAACAAAATGAGGGTTTTGGACTGACCTAGTCAAAGTCCAGACTTAAGCCTGATTGAGATGATATGGAATGATCTTGAATGATCTGTTCATGTTTGAAAACTTGAATCAAGGAAATTCTTCAAAGAGGAGTGGGCCAAATTTCTCCACAGTAATGTGAGACTCATTACCAGTTTTTGTAAATATTTGATGGTTGTTGTCTCCAACAAGTGGGACAAAACCAGTAATTAGGACTAGGGGTCTTTTCACATAGATTTTTATAATTTTTTTTCCACTTAACTAAGGAAATCATCATTTTAAAAATGCATTTTGTATTTACATGGGTTATCTTGCTCTAATATTAAAATTTGCTTGGTGATAAAAACATTGACATATGACAAATACACAAAAAATAAGACTTGAGGAAGGGGGTACTGTAGTAAGAGCAGTAGCGAAACGGAGCAAAAGACTCTGTACACAGATACCAAGAGTGGCACACTGTCTTTTCTGGTGAATTCATCAACCATACTGTGCGAGGCCAAGTCTACCTCTGCTTTGCAACCAGTGGAATGGTGAGTACTGCTGAGATAAGACAACCAGGCCCCAACCTCCACATTCTTGCCACACACAGACAGTGGTGATAATATCATCCAAATGAGAAGAGCAGTGGAAGTTTCATTTTCACCAGCCACATCAACAGTGTATTAAATATGTTGTCTTTTTAGGAATAAGAAGAAAAAATCCCAATATTTTGTGCAAGTAAATATACTAACTGAATATTATCCCTAACAGCAACAGACTTATACAATTATGATGACTATTACAACACTGGATGAACATACCATATATTGCTACAGTTATTGTTTTATTCACAGTCCTATTTAGAGCATAAACTCACAAAAAATTGTAAAAGTGGATGTTTCGTTACCTCTGAGTTTGTAATAAGCTCGATGGCTGGTGATGACAGCTTTCATTGTCTCTTGTGGACACACTTTGACGCCTGTGGTGAAGAGGGTTGATCTCTTCGTCCTTTGTCCATCTTGTTGTGGTCGAATATTGCTGGTGAGTCGGATCAGCCTGGATGTTTCCAGGAAGTGTCTATACTTCACATCCCTGAGTCCAGGAAAACCATGGTCACGAAAGTCTGCAAGAGCATGTCAGGAAGATATAATAAGAATTCAACATGATCTGCTCGAGTAAACATCATATATGAGAGCAGTTCATGACATGTTTTAAAGTCTGACTTATTATCGTGTGAGTGTGTAATTTCTCACTCAGCAGTATGAGGTGATAACACAAAGGCAGAAGTGCAGTCTACTCAGTAGCTAGTGACAGACTGCAAAACATGTTACATTTACACCTCTGAATTAAAAGCAAAACTGTTATTATTGTTATTAGTGGCTGCAGACTGCTGCTTTTGCATCCATTATAATCAGGCTGCAAGGATGAGGATCATTTTCATTGCCTCATATACAGTAGTTGTAAAAACTAAGGCTTTATGAAGAGTCCCTGGTAGGAAGAGAATGTGATATTTGCCAAACATTCAAACATTTAATCACAACCATTTGAAAGTATAACAAAGACAACATATTGCATGCTGAAGCTAAGAAATCTTAAAGATGCAGTCTACAATGTTGGGAATCTAGCTCTTAGCCGATCATCTGTAGTGGTCCGCTGTAAATGATTAGACAGGTCACCTGCCATTCAAAACGGCTTACGACTTCATACACAAGCATGAGCTCACGCCCTCATTTGTGGAGTAGAAAACAGTCAAAGCAGTAACTACAACAGAGCTAGTGTTTGTAGCTTATCTAACCACAGGGTAACTGAGGAGAGACAGCCTGCATTTCAGATTCCTTCAACATCTGGTACAGGTAGGAAAAGAACAGACATACTAGCTTGACAACTGTGAGTTTGCAAGCCAAGTTGACTGGCAGGTTGCCTGTTTAATCATTTACATCAATCTGCCACAAACAATCGGTTACTAGTTACATAGTTTCTCAACATCACAGACTACACCTTTAATAGTTGCTTAAATTAATATGTCCATTTTGAATCTGATGCCAGCAACCCAAAACACCAGTGGCAAAAAGACTAGAAAAGTGGTCAAATGCTTAAAATAGCATTCGACAGTTAATGATTATGACTGCCAACGTGACCAGGTATTAAAAAAAGAGCATCACAGTGTTTCTGTAAAAGAAAGATGCAGATGCTGGCTTTTCTGTAGAAAAGTATGGCGGAAATGATGTGTCTCCATAAGCACTATATTTTCTGACTGCAAAAGATTGCGAAAACTAGTGAAAAATTAAATGTTGCATTTTCAGAAAAGTAAAAAAAAATAGTTACACTAACAAAACTTATTTTAAACTACTTCAAACTGTATGGAGATTGAAAGGAAAAAAGACAAAAAACAATAACATCTAGAAAAATGAAAAATTCTGTCATTCTACCACTGCAAATGTAATTTGAGAAGTACTTCACATTGAAATCTGGGCAGTGGCCCAACTGCTGCATGAACAACAGCAATATTGACTTAAAGTAACTCTCAAAATACATTTGGGATCTGACAAGTGGAAGAAATTTAATCCTCAGATTTCACTGTTGTGTAAAAAATTCTGAAACCTGAATCCTATGCTTCTGTTCTGTTTGGTAAATGCAAAGTTGTCATTTGAAATGCAGAAGAAAGTACCGGTACACAGATGTGTAGGGAAAGCAAATGAGTAACACTCTCCTCTTTCTAAGGAACCACTACTGAGATGCCCTTGGGCAAAACCACCCACAATGCATCACTGAAGCTGCTCACATGCTGCTCAAATGAATAAACCTAGACAAAATAATCAAAAAGTGAAATAAAGGAAAGTATTCAACAAATTGAACAAGAGTTAACAGAAAATGAACAAAATGATCAAGGAAATACATTGAAAGTAAAAATACATGTATAAAAAATAAGACAATGATCAACAAAATGACTAAAAATTGCTCAAATAATCCATAAATTTACCAAAAACTGAACAAATTCTACAAAATCTAGATTTTCCAATGAAAAGGTGAAATCCATCGTGAAGACACACGTTAGGTGCAGTTGTAGATTTATACGTAGCTTAGAAATGCAGACGTCAGATCAAATGTCTATGTCAATTAAAACCTAAGTTAAAACGTCCATGGCGTGTGTTTCCATGTTTTCTGACTGATGTAAACAGTTACAACAGCAAACTCAGCAGGTGAGAGTCACAGTCTGCAATAAATCACACTCAACTACATGAGCAGTGCAGCCCTGCTCAGAAAGCCACATAGCTCAGGAAGACAGGCCACATGGCTCAGCAACCCTGCTAATAAATGTAGTAACAATAGTAGCATTTGTTCACTGTTAATTTGTTTCTTGGAAGAACACACAGAAACTTTGAGTTACACATGCTTTCATTTCACACCAGCCCCAACCGGACTTGAACTGAAAGAAGAGCAACAAACATACCTAGATAAACTCCTCCCCCCTCCATGAAAACTCCAAATAAGGCAAATCCACTTGTTTCAGGAAGACGGCCCCCTGCTTGTGTTTTCATTCTGAAATAATTACTGACTATTTTGAGTTATGAGTACAAAGCCAATCTAGAGGTAAACAAGAAAAAAATTTAATCACTACAAATGAGCAGTAATTTTTAACTGTAAGGGCTTGTTTCTATAAACATTTCAAAGGCATTTTAAGTGCTTTGAAGGACCTGTGCAGGCGACGCTGAAGCGCCATCTTTCAAGTCTGAGCCATGAGTTAAATTAAGTATCAGGAACTGCAGTACTTTCAACATCCACTGGGGGCTGGTTCCAAAAATGAGTCAATCACAATCGAGTCCCATGTTAGAATGTCCAATTTTAGACCAGAAAAAAATAAGTTTACAGTCTTGTACAAACAACAGTTTTGGTTTTTATAGGTTATTTCCACCTCTGTGAACATTTGTTTGAGAGAGAATTTTTATGAACCTTATCCATTTATATGGTCCAAATGCTGCATAATCAAGGGCAAAGAAATATTGATTGACAGGTATGTCCAAGCCAAAGGTTTTTACCATTTCCATCTACCTCAGCTCCATTCACACGCAACATGTAAGCTCATTTTTGGATCTAAGTGAGAGGCATAGGAGCCAATATGGCGACACCCAGAGTATCCTTGTATTAGCTTTAAACAGCCCTTCAGAAATCTATGGGTGACGACAGGGACGGTTTGCCCATCTTATACAGTCTATGGCAGTCTTACAGGTGCAGATGTATGAGTGTGCCCAACAAAGGGGGAGACTCAGACAGATTTACTGTACAATATACTAAATTATATCACTGTGCATGACTGAAAACCTGTGCACATGGTAAGCAACTACCCCCATTTTCTGATCACCTTGGTAAACCAAACAATCTGGTGAGGCATTACACAAAGGTAATTCAACACCATTACACAAGCTAATGCGCCGGGCACCACCATCACCCAACTGAACAAAGCTATTTTCAAAGAAGGCCCTTCATTGTGGTGCCAGGTGGCAAACCTCCGGGGACTTCTTAAGACAGTAAGCCAGGATTTATGAGCCCCAAAACACAGCCTGGAGGTCACCAGACCCAAATAACAAACGGTGCTTGGTGTGGATTAAAGAACATAATGAAGATTATGGAAGAATGAAAGAGTCACTGTAAATAATATAATCTGTTTTCTGTTGCAGGCTTGGCAGTAGATGCTGCCTTTCTGTTGAAATAAACACGAAAAAGCCCATATCTGTGCATACATATTTCCTGTACTGGTCATGTTGTGCACTCACACTGCACACAAAAGCAGATGTACAGTAACACAGCCATGAGATGTTAAGTGAGAGCATGCTGCCAGCTGAAAGTGACTACGTATATTTATGCATGCCAGTATTCTGGTTTTCGACTTTTTCTGAGAAAATTCCCACCAAGTCATTTACCTGGCAAATGAAAATGGATCTTCCACTAATATTCATGCTTACCTTCCTGATCCTTCCCTGATTTTACAAGTTTGTTTTTTCACTGATTTTAGATGTTCCAATATGTGAATTTATAATATTTCAAAGTACTGTAGCTGCATTATCTCTCTGATCACAAATGCGGACTTTTCTTTGGAGATCCTATCTTAAGCAGAAACAATCTTTGTCTCCACCTGCACTGACCTAAACCTACTAATGAGACATTTTTCAAAAGCACTGTATCCACGTCTGGACAATCTGCCTAAAATCTGAACATAACCAGCATATTCCACATCTTAGTTGGAAAATGCATAATTTGGAATCAAACTTAATTCAGAATATTTAACTGAAATATGCTGTTTATGTGATATCTGTCAAATTCAGAATAAGAGTGGAATACTGTGTGCATTGTGTCTACTTGAAATGAGGATAAATATGAATAAACCATCTTTACATGACCTGATTTGTCATAATTATGAGATGTTTAGATCTGCCGTGGCTCATTTGTCTGTCAAATGTAATATTCTGGTATATATGTAAAGGTAAGATGTGTAATGATATGCTTTAATGATGTAATGTGTTGGAAATAGAGACTAAAATCTATGGCTGGAGAGTGAAATCAGTGTTCCTGGTGCTGGCTCCATAAGCCCTTGCGCCTACAGACCTCGATTTAACTTAACTCTAATAATAAGTCTGATTTTTTTTCCCAGAGTCATTCTCAAGTGTTTTCTGCTATTTGGACTGCTTAAGTGTGCTTCTTTGGCAAATTATTGCAGCATGATAATAGGATTATTTACTGACCAGTCAATTCACATCTTCTGCTGGATTTTTGGAGCCTCCATTTAATGCATAAAATTTTTTGTTTCTGATATAAACTGGTCCAAAAATGCTCACTTCTAGGTGCAAAAATCAAGACTGCATGAGACAAAACTCAAACTTTAGGCTTCAAAATGAAACTTTAAAAGGCACCAGAAACATGAACTGACTTCATTTGCACAATAATGGTACCTGATGTTAGTTGCACAGTCCTGTCACTGTAGGGATCGTAAGGATTTTCACACTAAATCCAATTTCGGTGTAGAAATCAGTGTATAGGCTACTGTCATGGATCCCATCAGTCAAGATGGTCATTACTACGGTATATTTACGTTAGCTCATGAACAAACAACTGGCTCCCAGAACTAAACAGATTCCAACACAAACTTCACATCAGCACATAATTTACGTATATGAGGCTTCACAAATGATGTTATGTCAAACTGAAACAGTGGTGGTCTTATTAATATTTTACTTAGAAATTTTAATTAACTAAAACTTTGATCATGCAAATGAGGCTCACAACCCCAAGTATTCATTGATGTTGTACTTGAAATGAATGGCATAGCTATAAATTAAAGCATCCACTGTAAAATGGATAACAACCCCTACAATGAAGTTGTTTTCCTGTGATCTAATTTTGGTTTGTCACCAAGGACATGCAAAAAATGCGCGGTCCCTGACGCTGCTTGTCGGGCTCTCCTATTCAATCAACAATCCAACTTTTTCACGCTCCAGGTCAAGATAGAGGGCATCCTGAAACATAGCCAAATCATGTGCATTTCCAATAATACTGTTTCCATCCAGACAAAACTTTAATGGCCTGACTTGCACATGCACAGACACGAGGGTGTGAGAGATGTGGGTTTCCGAGCAGACCTTTAATGCCCCATGCAGCCGCTAAAGGCCTCACAGCAGAATTACAAGCCAGAAAAGATTAGCGTCCTGCGACACTAGGAACAGAATGGCTTTTGTTTCCTTCAGGATAATGAGCTCACCCGGGCACATCACACTGAACAAGACAACCAGTGCAGACGCAAATGTTATCGCTGCTGCAACGATGCTATCTGTCTCAGTGCAGTCCCTTTAAACAGTACATCTTTACTCATTTTATTCAAACTGAATATTCATGACTCTCAAATTGTCACCTGCTTGCATTGTTAAAAAAAAAAAAATCAAAGGTCTGTAAGACAATGATTCATCATCCTCTAATTTGCAGCCAGGTTCCTTGCATTGCATTCATTCACACTGCAAACTGTGCTGCTGTCCTTGAAGTGGATCATCACCTCTTTAAGTCTCCTGCCATGACTTTACAGCCTGTTTGATGGATAGCCTTTTCAAAAATGTTTCATTAAAAGAATCTGCAGACAACGTGATGTTAAAGTGTTATGCATTGTCCAGTGTTTACCTTAATGTGCAACTTTCTGAAGTACAGTAGTTATATCTCTTTCACCATTCATATTACTAATGCAAATAACAAATAAAAAAGCAACAATTCCACCCTCTGCACCAGATCCTTACCTTTGATTTGACTTGCTTGGAGGGTAAACAGACACAAAATGAACAATATTCCAGACTTCAAAAGCAAGATGGGCATATTTGGTTATGTATTTTTCAAGCCTGAAGTTGACATTTGTGTGCAGAGTAGTTCAAACAACAGTAAAATCCAATATGGCTTTATCTTGAGTTGATTGGCAAAGTATGCTTAGGTCTCCACATGAGTGCTGATAAGGTCCTCGGCTTGTTTGCATGCACCAGAGGCGGGACTCCAGTCTTTTCCTATTTCTGCTCAGTCTCTCAGCGGTTTGGTCCTGGATGCTGTCAGCTCCCTGCAGTCCACAGAGGTAGTTGCATGGATGGACGAACAGAGGGAACAGGGGAGGGAGAAGAAATAACAGGACTCGGTGGAACTCTGGTGTCCTTCGTCCTGCTGTCAGTGTGACAACAGTGACAAGGTTAAAAAAGCAGGTTCCGCTTTGAGTTTAATCTCTTTACCTTCTTCTTGCTGCTTGTAATCCTCTGCAGGCCCACTTGGCTGCCTGGCCTCATCCTGTTAGCCACCTTCTGGGCCCTCATCTGTCAGCTGAACAAAGTTGGGGATCTGGCAAACAGCCTAGACTACTCCCCACTGTTGTCCTGTGTTTGTCACTGATACCCAGCCAGCCTCTTTGTGTTCTAGTCCACTCTTACTACAGGTCACGAAAGAGCTTAGTCTTACATGTACCTCTCTACAGTTAGGGAATAGGAAACTTTGAGCTCTCCAGCTTAGGGTGTCATAACAATGTGCGTATGTCTTGCTCCAGCTTCACGGTCAAGTTCAGCCTTCAACACCATTTCTTCCTATAAAAGGTCTTGTTGGCTGGAGAGTCTCCAGTCCACTTCCCCTATGGCCTGCACCAACAGTCAAAAATCAAATAACACTGCTTCTTTACTGTCTTAGTTTAGTTTCAGTTATTGCACATGAAACAATGTCTCCTAATATTTCTATTCTCCTTTCCTGCTGTCGATTGCAGTCAGGTTGACCACTGTAAACCGGAACATGTGCAGCCTCTCTTATTTCTCTTATTGAGATGATTAGCTGTTAATTTGTAGCAACAGTCTTCTTAAAATGAACATAATCCACAGAGGCAGTTTTTGATCACTAATCTGAACGTTGAACTAATGATTGTTGCTAAATGTTTAAAGACCTCACAGCATGAGGAGTCTGCAAATGGAGCACAAGGAGATTTTAAACTGGAAAAGAAGAGGGAGGAGATTTGAGTTTTGTTCAGAAGCTGCAGTTTTTCATTTGTTTCCCTGTGGTCGCACAACATACATTTTATGTTTAAGCATATAATGTAAGATTCACCTAATAAACCAAACAAAAGTTTGAATCTGCAAGGGAGCAAGCGTTCACTTGCACCATGTAGATAGCACCGAGTTATTACTCAAAGTCAACTCAGAAGGTACTCCTACAGCCTTGTCTTTCTACATGCAGTGTCTTTACATCAGGCTCTGTTTATATGATGAGCACTTTCACACAGATTGCAAATGCAACACAAGGATAAAGCATGTTTTGTTTTTTCGCATCATGGTTGATTTTTCCTGGGATTTGCAATGTGAATAACATCATTATCCAATTGTGTGTGACACAGAAGTCATGTGACAAAAACGAGGATGCAGCCTCTCTGCTGATATGTTTAATATGTAAAAGATAAAACTGACAAAGACACTCACTGCCATAAAACACCACAGAAAACGAAGCAAAGACACGAAACTGAAGGACCATGCAAATGCACGATGAGGACAGTGAGGAGTTTGTGTAACATGAGTCAGATGAATCAGATCCACTTCGTATAAGGTGTGTGTTTTTACCTGGACACTGGACACAGACTCAGAAAAACTGAAGACGCACACAGAGGTACAGTACATTCTGCTCCATCCATCCATCCATTTTCTACCCCTTAATCCTCGTGAGGGTCGGGAAGGGGGGTGCTGGAGCCTATCCCAGCTGACTGGAGCGAAGGCAGGGTACACCCTGGATGAGTCGCCAGTTCATCGCAGGGCTGAC
>JAQQAE010006862.1:0-16320 GCA_029823295.1 Pseudamia nigra
GGACCTTTTGATGATATCCAGCTTCGTTTCCATCGAAATGGCTCTCCTCTTGTTGTTTTCGCTCATTTTGCTAGTTTAGGTTTTCAAGTTAGCCGTAATGTACTATGTGTTTCCGGTAAGACAATAAGGCGAAGAGAATCCGGTAGCTTTTCAAAATAAAACACCATTCAGAAACAAAATGGCGGACGAGACACAGGCGTCGTAAAGTCGAATTTGACGTAACCCAGTCCGTCGTAACCCGAGAACTGCCTGTAATACTGATCAATTAAACTGTAGTTAGTTTGTAATTGGCTACCGTCAGTGTAGTGTTGTCATGCATCTTACTCTGGAATATGTACAGTCTATGATATGGAATGATGTGAAAGGCATGAATTCTGACTGTTCACACTTCAGTCACATTGCAAAAGATCAAGCCTGTATCTCATTCTGAGCCACATATGAATGTTAGTCAGACCAGAAGTGAACAAATCAGGTTCATTGTGTGCTGTTCACATATAAAAAACTAAAGTGTCAGATCAGATTTGGGTCACTTTTGCCTGCAGTGTGAACAGGGCCTTATAGTTACACTTTACTCTACTTTTTTTCAGTTTGTCTTCAAGACAGTGTTCTGGCCTTCTGGAGGCATGGCATGCAGGGACGGAGTTTCAAGACCAACGAGGTGAGACTGATTATTGAACATCAGGAATTTCATAAAGGATGTTGTCAGTAGTTTGACTTAATAGTTGCTTTTTTTCCCTTCAAATTAGATCACCCAGGAGATCTCAGACAGCACACGAATCTTCAGACTACTGGGATCAGACAGGTGAGCTGCACATACAAGTCTCACTAAGCACACACACACGCACACACACACACTGCAGCCTCTGTTAACATCCTCTCTGATGTCTTATGACCACTGAAGACGTGCTGACTGTAGAGATCCAGAGGCTGAGGACAGAGGCCTCTCTCTGCTCAGGTACTCTTACTGTTCCCTGGCCCAAACTTTGCCTCTTTCTGTTGGGACTCTTGAGATCTGCTTGGCACCAGCTGTCATTTATCAGGACTATTAAGACAAGAAAATGGAGAACATAATAAAAGGAACAGATTGGATGCTTCAGATTTTATGTGTGTAATAATGGGAGGATAGATACCAGTTAGAGTTTTGATAAGTTATTAAAAAGATCTGTAGTCATGGTGTCTGTTGTCTCATTATTCAGCCTTGGGTTAAAACATCATTAACAGGTTCTGGCAAGATGTATGATTTAAGATGTAGATTTCCAACCAAGGCTCTTTGCACTCTTCTTCAAAATAACAGGACTTTCTCGGGCCATGACGTGTGTCAGTTGCTTGGTGAATATCATGCAATAAAATCTAAATCTGTAATCTTCCTTAACCCATTTTTACCCAGTGTTTTTCCTCTGTTCAAGAAAACTAACAACATGTTGGGAAATGGTGGCAAAAACCAAGTGCAAGTGATTAATGTCACTTCCTTGAAGCTGACTGTGTGTTTGTGTTCCAGGGTGGTGGTGCTGGAAAGCAGGCCAACAGACAACCCGACAGCTCACAGCAACCTCTACATTCTGGCGGGCCATGAAAACAGCTACTGAGACACACATGCACACGACGAGATGCCAACATACACTAAACAGCCTACCACTAATGCAAACCAGGGAGTGAGCGACTGGGAAGCACACTCTCTTTCCCTTCACCATACACACTGCTAAAGTCCTCACCCTCTCAACGACTGACACATGAGCAGTGCATGGGTGTCAGATGTGGATTTCCAGCTGCAAAGGCACAGCAGTGTTGATATGTCAGTGATTTAGAACGATGCCTGTGTAACCTGCAGCTTCTTTAAATGGCTGTGATGTGACTTTAGTGTTCCCTAAAGGGCAAAGCTTGGATCTGCTGGTTTGAGGCCAGTTTCTACTCACAAGGGTTGTAATAAGCTGGAGAATGTGATGTCTTCTCAGCCCAGAGCCCTTCCTCATCCCATCCCACTTTCCCCAGCACATTATGAGACCCCCATCCAGCACAGAGGTTTAACTTCAACACTACTTCTATGACTAGCTCTGCACATATTACTACTGCTACTGCTACTCACGCTAAGCTTCACGGAAGAGCCATCTTGCACAGATAACCATCTTTCTGTCCTTCATTGTCCTCTCGCCTTTTTTCTTTCTTCCCTTTTGTTAAATGACACCTTTATTTATTGTGGCATGATGTAATTGAAACAACCAGGATGGCTTTTCTGTTTTATTAGTTTTGTAAAAGAAAAAGGATTTTTAAAAAAAGAGAACACACTAAAAATGCTTCGCCACCTCCGCTAGCAACAACTTCTGATACCCGTCACCACACAAGTGCTTGATTGACCTCTATTTAATTGTTGTAAATATAAATGTAGTATTTTTTGACAATGAACAGACAAACACTAAAAGACTGGTTGTGTAGATAGGCGTGTGTCTAGTTGTCCTGTACAACTGTGGAGACAAATGGAAAAACAGACCGGCATGGAGGAGCAACAGGGATCACCCTCCCGGTTCCCTGACGTGACGAGGAAGCAGAGACCGGTGCTGCCCCCTGAGGTGAACAGCTTTGTTAATCTGTTGTTACTCTAATAATAATGTGGCGCCCAGGATGAGGCTGGGCAAACACACGGGATGCAGCACTGATTGGTTGTTTTCATTCTGCATGCGTCACCGTCGTAACCTCCTTGTCGTTTGCACCGTAGCAGCTGTCATCAGGGCAGTGCGTCTTATGTTCATCTGTATTTAAGTTTGTTTCCCTGTTTCAGCAGAATCCTCTTCTTTTTTTATGCTGTTTTAATCAGAAAGCTTATTTTTTTCCTTTTATTCTGTTCTTATTTTTATTGAACCACTGGTGTTAAAAATTTTGCACAAGGAAAAAGGTATTTGATAAACAAATGTGATGTCATTATAATATATGACCTTGTATGTATGCACAGTGTGTGCGTGTGTATGTGTGTGTGTTTAGACATAGAATATGCACAAGTACATGTGCATGATGTACAGATCTGGTCTTTAACAAGTCTCTGCTCAAGGCTGTTCTGAGAAATAACAGAGAAAATTGATTTTTACAGAGTACAAAGTCATTTGTATTTATGTTCATCCTGTAGATTCTATCTGTACTGTGCAGTACAAACAGAGAGTATTGATATGCACAAGAAAATAGTCGCTTATAAAAAAAACCTTGCAAACTCTAGACTACAACAATATTGAAGAAACAGACCTGATAGAGATCAAACTGGGATTGAAATATTACCCTCAAAGATCATTCCTCTTGTTAAATTTCAAACGGTGTCACAAATGTCATGAGCATTAAAAGTGCAAGGAGTTATTCAGTTAAACATATACTTAGATTATTGAACATATTTTACCATAAATTATTTGTAGCAATCTAAATAATGACGGAAGTTTCTGTCTGGTACTCAAAGATTAATTTTTTAAAAAGGAAGTTAATCTGCAGTACTGTAGGAAATTGTCTTGAAATGATTCAGTCGTTGCTCTTTCTTTAATGCTGAAGTATAATCCTGGTAAAATGCACCTAATACTAAGCCGGACATTAAACGTTAAATATATTAAATACATGACTCTGGCATGGATTCTCACATTAGCTCTACTTGTTGACTTGCCCTTATTTTGTTTTTGTTGAAGTGAGCGCAGTGTTTACTGCTTATGAGCAGAAAAATAGATCCATGATGTTCCAGTGTTTGTGAAAAGAGCAATGAACAAGTCTGGCAATGGATGAAGCTCCAGTACATCTCTACTTGGAGCCGTCAAAGTCTGATCTCCTTATGCAACTACACTACATGTGTCAATCAGCTGTCTGCATTTGACACTAAACTGCTGGTCTTCGCAAACTGTGACAGTAGAGGATGCTTTAGAGGACTGAGATGCCACCTGTAGCTCCAAAATCTGCATAGACCCAAACATATCCTATTAGTTTCCCCACAGTTCCAGTTAAATCAACTCAAGCAGATAGGAAACAACATCATATTCCCCTTTATGGTGTGTTCAACACATCAAGAGTTATCCAAGTATCACATTAAATATGGCATCCACAAGTAGCAAAAAATGCAGTTGAAACAGGAATATTTACAATAAGAATGTAACAGCCAGCTCCATAACTGTACTGTTCTGTAGATATTTGTTGAGAAAACATGTTATTTCCCTGCTGATTAATATGTTTGTAGCTCCTGATACCTTATTGTGACGTGGACTTGAGGCTATAAAGCGACTGACAAGTACATTTTAGTTGCAGTGAGTTCAGGGAGGGTGATCCGTGTTTTTTCCTCTACATGGTGGCTGTGCACATTTCTTGTAAATGCGACAGTACCTGGGATTCCTACGTCACATAAAATGACACCATTTATTATACACTGGTCTTACTTTCAGGGCTGCAATCAGTGTTATATATGATCAGGTTACTGACTAAAAGCTTATTGATCAACCAAACTGGAACCCTCCTCTCCTTAATCTCAAAAACCATTTAAATTATTTTTGTCTTTTATTAATAATAAACAAGCTAATGGTTGCAGCCCTGCATGACCAAAAATGTTCCCTGTTCATTGTTTCAGAAAAAAATGTCCAAAGTCATAAGCATTCCTTTAAGAGATTCTAACATATACATGTAAAGCCAGATCATTTGCAGCCACATGCGATACAGTTAATACGACTTGAAAGACCGCTATAAACAAAAATGAGGATATTCTTAAACTACAGTGATTTCTAATGTTCCTGTTAAATGTTTTCCCTGAGCTGAGATGCAAGAATGGACAGAAAAATGTGGCCAAACTCATGACTTCCAGCTTATATTGATGCAGATTGATCCCTGTTCATTAGTTTCGTCTTCATACCTGCACACACCAAAACTCTGTAAAACATGTCATTTAAGAAAACTGTCCTTTCGCATAAATCCAAGTAAGTTAATGTGTGACTGAATGACCCCTTTTGACTCCTACCACAAACATAATCACTAAAGCAGGTACCAACATGGCCTTCTATTGTAGTTTTGCATAAATGTTTTGTCTGTTTTTTGCTTTTTTTTTATTTTTTTTTTTTTTAAATTCCCTCAACTTGCCCTGTGTCAGACTTGTACAAATAAATCAGATATAGTTCCACTGCAGGCTGCTGTGGAGCACTGAGACAGCGATATGAGACTAAAGACAGATTTTTCCATGTGGAAAATCCCGTCTCTTCAGGGCCGATTAAAGTGAACATGTCTGAGTTATTTGCAGAAGTTGTATGAGCCAAGTTTCCTCCTAAGTCAAACAAAACCCGTGTATGTCTCCTCTGTTCTGTCACTATCATCATGATCTTTTTGTTTTCATACCGCAATGCACACGTAATGAATGTATATAGTGTAAAATAAAAATGGGTTTGTTTTACATACTGTATAATTGCCTATATTTTGTTTCAGAAGTGTAACAGATTTATGAGATGACAGGTTAACATATTAAAAAGAAGGAAGTGAACTGTGTTGTCATGTGGAATCTTTTCAGCTCGATGCGTGACTGGAGTAGATCTGCACAGACATGCGATTATTCACCCTCTGCATGCAGCTGTACTGGATTATTACTTCTGCCAGCTTTAATGGGCGAGGTTATGCTTTACATGTATTTACTTGTATGTTTGTTACCAAGATGACTCAAAAATGTCTGAGCAGGTTTTGATGGAATGATGTGTGGCATCTCATTTTGAAGATCTGGATCATCTCTTCCGTCATAAGTGTGGAAACTGTCTTTTGTGGGGTTGGACCTTTCGAATTGCAGGCATTATGACATATATTAGTGGATATTTAATACAGTCTGTTGATAAGTACAGGGATCCCACACATGATGTCCACTGATGGAAGTAATGCATTATAATAAATCAAAATAAGCACAAAAAACTAGAAAAAGGAGCTACATAATGAACAAAAATTAAGACAAAACTGATGCAAAAAATGTACAAAATAAGACAATGAGCAAGAATAAACCACATAAATGATCAGAAGGTAACAAGATATTCAAGAAATCAATGAAATGAATATAAGCAAAAAAATTAACAAAAACAAGATGTAATGCATGAAATCATCCACAAAAATAAAGGAACCAAAATTAAAATACCAAAAAATTGGCAATTTGCAAAATTTAAAACATGGTCAAATTAATAAACTAAAATGGCTTAAAATGAAATAATATGGACAAAAAAGGAAATAATAACCAAATGCATAAACATGCTCTCAGGTGCAACAAAAAACATACTGTATACATGTAGTATGTAAAGACTCTGTGGCTCTGGACACTTTTTTTTTTGTCTCTTCTTTCTGTCCGAAAATGGCTCTTCAAATTGTTACAGTTGCCGACCCCAAGATTAAGGGAGAGAAAATGAATAACAGCATTACAGTTACTTACACTACAATATGGAACCAATCACTCCTAGTTGACTCTTAGTAGCCATGACCGTTTCAATAAAGATCCAAATACATATGCTAATAAGTAACTCATTAATGGCACACATGTGCACCCTATTCTAAAATGTGGCCTAATACATTTGACTAAATTATGTTCCTCCTAATACCATGAACGGGTTAGTGTCTCATTTTGGTGGTGATCAGATCATATTTACAATTTACTGCTTTGAGCATTGGTGTGTGTGTGTGTGTGTGTGTGTGCTCTAAGTACATGCCTTAATTTTAGATGTAAAAGAGGGGATGTTGTTCGCTTATTTAACTATTTATTATAATTGGGTCCTTTTTCATTACATTTGCATGCATTTAGACAAAAGTTGGTATTTCCAGATCGACGAGTCAGGTTATTTTAAAACCACTATGCACATGAGTTTTAAGAGCAATAAGTCAAAAATTAGCAAGCGCCTCTTGTGGAAATATAAAAAGTTAAATGTGACACTTTTCACAATTCCTGCTGCTCTGAGTGAAACCTAACTACCGTAGTTCATTCAAGTAACATTGTCTGTTGATTGTCTCTGTATATTCAAAGCTCTTTTTTATTGACACATTTGTGTCTTAACAAAATGCATATTTATTCACAGAATTAAGAGTCAAAAACAACCATAAAAGAAAGATAACAATGTAAATTCTCGTGCATGTTCTCCTGAGTACAGGCACAATATGATAGTGTCATGATCAAGCGTCATAAACACAAAACCAACCCACATAAAGGAAGAACTTAAAGTCACTGATGTATTGTAATTAGACTGAAACTGAGACACTGAATCCAGAAATCCTAAAAGGAGCTGATTATGACTTGATATCTGTCCAACTGAGCATAATTATGCAGAAGAAGTACAAATTCCATGGTGTCTGCCAATTATTAAAATGTGCAATAAATGTATATGAAAACAGTAAACATAAGTACAGTATATTCCATGTAAAAAGCAGACCATGCATGCATAAAAATCCATATTAAGTTTGCGTGGATAAAAATTCTTTCCAGATAAAGGAAAGAATAGTTTCTGAGAGGTGAGGGCCACAGCAGAGCTCTGTACAGTACAAGAAGATGTGTTGATCCTCAATCAAATAAACATCACAAAAACAAAATTCTGTAATGCATAATCACATTATTTTACATTAAACTAATTAATCTGTCGAAAATGCTTTGAAATCTTTTGATATTTATTGCACCATTGTTGGGTTGTTGGGTTTTTTTGTTTTGGCATGAATGGTGTAATTGACTTTTCTCTGTTAACCAGTTTTCAGCATGTAAAAATGACTCACGTCCATATATGGGCTTGTTGAGAAGAAAGGTCACCATGCAGAGAACTGTACAGCATTTATACAGCAGTAATCAATGAAAAAAAAGACAATCTGATGTGATTGATCTTTAGTATATAAATCTAATGCTTATGTCACTGAGTGTTGTTCATACGGCGGTACCGCGGCTTATCTCCAGATGCACAAGTTTGGGAATTTTTTCATGTTCAGGGTTGTTCTGAATTTCTGCTGCTTTCTCGCCTCCCTTCTCCTTCTTCTCATCACTGTTCCTGTCGAACAAAAAAAAACAAAAACAGCAGAACATGAAAAAGGCCGTTTTTGAAGCCATGTCTGGGTCATTTTTGAGAACACTCTTTTCTTCCTATAAGGCAAAGGAACAACAGTATGCACTCTTTTGTTATTAAGTATAGGTTTTGGCAATAATTCTTCACTATTTTTTCTAAGTAGTGAGAAACAGTTTAAAGCTGGAGTTTTCCGTCTGCTTGTGATTTGTCATTGCCAGGATTCAGAGTAACCAGTTGTCTGTTTCTTCAAATGCAATGACTCAGAACATGTTTTATATTTTAGATTCTCCAAAGTAATAAAGAATGGGTTCTTCGCATATGTATCTCTGGCAACAGGTGCATAAGAGGAAGGGCACATCGCTGTATCAGTCAAAATTCAGGAGATTCTGTTAGACTTGCAACAGTGAAAATGTTTATTTCAAACCATGCAAGATTTTGGCAGTGGGAGAAAAGCATTGCATGATTTGAAATAAACATTTTCACTGTTGCAAGTGTGCAAGATTATCCAAAGTAGCCGCGTTTGGCTTTGATCACAGCTTGGCATTCTCTCATTAGATTCACTTTCATATCACAGGTGACATATGTGCCTCCTCTGAATGTGTTTTAGACCATCAGTTGTCTTGTGTGGAGGAAGGGTCGGCACAGAATCAATAGCCCTATTAATGACACAAAACTACTGTACAAATACATGTTATGGCAAGAAACAGTAGGTCCAGCATTACTAAACAAAGGTCAGTCAATCTGAAAAATCCAATATCATCAAGTGCAGCATCCAAAAGCATCATACGCTATGATGAAACTGGCTTTCATGAGAAAAGTCTCTGGTTTCTGCAGCAGAGACTGCACCTGGGGACACATTCGAAGTTCTTGACATTGACAGATAAAGATGGACTGTCTTTTCTCTTTACTTAACTATGTTTCTTCCTATAACATGGATTTGTACAGTAGTTGTATCACTAATAGGGCTATTGATTCTGTATTTACTCTTCCTCTGCACAAGACAACCAATAGTCTAACGTACAACTAAGAAGGTAGAAAATGGCATGAATTAACTCACCAGTGAATATTGTAATGGTTGAAAATGTTCTTACTTCTTCTTGAAGAGTTTCTTAAATGAGCTCCTGAAGCCTCCTTTGTCCTGTTTTCGACTCCTCTCACTAAAGGGAGTGTGGTGGTTTTCTTCCTCCCCACCTCGCCACTTTAACTCATCTCCCCATGACTGGATGGCACAGTCCTGTCAACAGTGATCATAATATTATTTGCTGACACTGGGTTATGTTCTGGGGTTTGTGGTTCATAAAATTCCCATATGATCATTAAAATGGTTATTTGAACTTACGATGCTGGGCAGCCCATGCGGGTCCTCACTCTGTTTGTCACTGTCCGCTTTGTTTCCCAAGGGGCTCTGGACCTTACGGGATGGGGTGGGACATCCTTTGCTGCCCTTACTGCCTTGGCGCTCTAGCTTGGCGTGGCTGATGAGTCCCACCCTTTGGAGGTGGTCTGCTAGAGGACCACCATCCATACCACTCACTGTGTGCTCCAGCTGCAGTCCATTCAGCGACTGGGCAGCAGAAATCAAACTGTCAGGTTAAATATGATCCATCCACCCATCCATCAACCAAATATCCATCCATCAAGTATCTATTTTCACCTGTAATTTGTACATTTACCCTTGCTTTCATACACAGTGACAGTTCGGTTGATTATTCGGTGCATTGTTGTGATTATTTTGTTCATTATGTGTATTTTGTTGCTTATTTTGCTCATATTTGTTCATTTGATCACTGTTTTGTTCCTTTGTTTCAATTTGATGCATTTTCTTGATAACTTTGTTTTTGCTCATTTCTGTTTATTTTGTGAATTATTATATTCATTTTTGTTTCATTTTGTACATTTTGTGGATTGTTTTGGTCATTTTTTCATTTTGTTGATTTTGTTCTCATTTTACAAAATATATGTATTCATTTACAATGTTTTACAATGTTATCTGAAACAGTAAAATACATAAAAGTGTTATTTGTGGATTCATTTCTATGCATGCATCCATCACTTTTCTGGTCATCAGATTTTTGGCTACATGTGTGATTTTAAAGGAGCAGAAGTACAGTAGAGAAACCAAACAGTGCACATGTAAATTCAGTTCACCTTGCTCTTCCTCTGGCTGGCCTGAAGGGGGCGATGTTGATTGTGGCGCATCATTTTGGCTTCATCTGGAGACACACACCCTCTGTTGAGCAGTTTGTTGCCCTGGCTTCTACCATTGCTATAGATGTCATGTGCAGACAACAAATTCACCGCCACTGCGTGGTGTGGCGTCGATGGGGCTTTGGGGCATTTCACAAAGGCGATGTCGATGGAGGAATCAGAGGAGGCAGAGGAGCAGCGATCGAACATGGAAACATCATGGAGGGAGCCTCTGTCCTCTTCATACACACTCTCCATCCCTGGAGGGTCTGGAGGGAGAAGGAACTCTCCCAGAGCATCAGCCAGAGCAGAGCCAGGGGTTACCTGGCGAAAATCTGCAGGTCTGGAGGGCACATGACGCCGACAGGACCCCTCACCCTCAGGGATGCTGCCAAGACCTGGAAGCGAGAGGCTGATGAACCAATCCACTAATGAATAAACTAATCCACTGCCACTAATGCAACATCTGTATCCACCCAGTCCCTACATGTATGATACACAAAGCATGGTTTCACTAGTTTTGTCTCCTGGTGCTTCTTTGGAAAAAAAAAAAGTATGGGATCTAAAAAGTGGCTGAAAAATGATCAAAACAATCAAGTATGTTAACAAAAATTAACAAAATTTCAACAATAGTAGCAACAAAATGAGCAAAAATGATCAAAATAATCAAGTGAGTTTAAAAGAACCCCCACCAAATTTAAAAAAAAAGAAATTAACGACATAGATAATAATAATATAATTATATAATACTTTTCCAGGACATTTAACTTTCTTCTCATTTTCCGTTTCTTTGATAATTGATAATTTTCCAGGTTTTCCAGGATGTGTGGGAACCCTGAATCATATACTGCATCTAATTCTGCTGATTTTTTTTTTTTTAACAATTTGAAGTTTATGTAATGTCAGACCTGTTTTATGGTTCTGTGATTCCAGCTCAGGATTCAGGTATGGCAGCTGGGAGGCCCACTCTGGGTCGTAACAATGAGATTTAGGATCCTGGTCCCGCTCCCAGTCCTGGAATCGACGAGACTGCATCTGCTCCAGGAGACGCTGTTTGTTTCGCTTTGCATGCTCCCTGTGATGAGCAAATGATACAGACTGGGAATAAATAAAAAGATAATCAAACTCAGGAATATTGTGTTAAAGAGCTGCAGTTGTTGGAAATTTGCTTTAAAGACTTTTCCTCTCTTAACTTTTGTTCATATTAGTGCTCAGCACTGTCAGCTTCCTGTGTGATTATCTGTTCATTCATTTGAAACAGTAAAATACACAAGTTGAAGCTGAAAGCGTTACTGTGAAGCTGCTGGTGGATGGATTGTAAATACTGACATCATGGCACTGCTGGACGGGTACGGTGAACCAATATTGTTGACTTGAATTCCACTCTCCACTGTCTTCAGCAGTTGTTTCATGGTCGACCTGCTAACAAGGGAGACACTTACTCCACTCAAGTTCTCCATTTTTCTTAGATTTTTATGTTACAAGCAATTTCTACTGATATATATATATATATTTGGTAGTGTTATTCTGACCTCTTCATTTCTTTGCGGTTGTGCAGCAGCAGCTCCTGGTTGTGCTGGAGGAGGTGGTGATACTGAGCTGTGAAGGTTCTGAATTGTTGGATGCACACAAGCAGCAGGTAATAGTCTGGGTGTTCTGCGTCGGTCTGCTTCAACAGCCCCTACACACACAGACAACACACACATGCTCAATACTCTATAAGTATGGTTTGAGAAACAGTCTTGGTTCAAATTACTGTGAGCTTCTCTGTGTAATCCCATTCAAACACGCTGATAACACTATGATAAGATACATTTTAAACTACACGCGATGAAACACATATACTATATACCACTTCAGGACATCTCTACCATATAAATGTACAGTTAGCTGTTCATTTGTAGTGTATGTGTGTGTGGATGATGGTGTGTTTTGTGCTGACCTGCAGCTGTAGTAGATACTCTGGGATTCTCTGCACAGGCTGAAGGAGCAGGGTGTACAGAGAGGGTTTGGACTCATCACCCATTATGTCACTCTAATCAGTGATCCAGGCAGCCAATCAGAATGAAAGAGCCAACCAGGATCAGAGAAAAAAACACAAATGGTCAGTACAATTATTTAATCTTTAACCTGAAGATAAAGTTTCCTCCTTCCTGTGAGAATTATTTGGATTTCTGAAACTTGTCATATGTTATGATACTTAGTGTGATGCCACATCTTTCATGGCATTTGACGTTAGGTGCTGTCCAATCATGAACTGTCCTATCACAACATGTGAGAATAGACAAATGCAGACACTCCCACTTCAGTGTCTGAGCCCCCCACCTGACCTCCCAACCTAAACATATGTCAGTCAAACAATTTCAGAGTGGGTTGTGTCTTATGAGGCTGTGTGTAGACCTTCTTGCAGTGAGTTGTGTTGCTTCATGATGTTTTACCTCCAACAAAGCGGAGGATTTGATGGCACTTGAAGCCAACGTGGCGATGACTGACAGACAGTCTGGAAGCTCCTTCAGATATGAAACATAGAAGTCCAAGAAATCACTCTGGAGGAACACCAAGAGCAAAAAAGAAATGAGTTCATGTCTATATGGACCGTACGAGGTACAATTTCCACTTCCACTGTCTCTTTCTGCCATTTGTCAGTCTGCTGTGACAAATTCAAGCTTTGATTATCATGTGTCCATCGCTCTACCTATAGACACGTGGTGAGTTCAAAGCACACAGGCAGCTGGACAGACAGACAGGCTGACAGAAGTACAAAAAAGTAATTTGCCTTTTGAGTGTCGTAGGAAACCCATGATTCTTGAAGAGGACTAATTATTTAAAATATGACGACTATTTACTACACTCTACTTCCGTATGTCCGTGCTGTTCCTCTTCTGTGGGGCCTTATAATGGTTCGTTGCCCTTTTCTTAAACAGGTACAGTATGTATGTCTTACCAATTACTACATTTCCTTCCATCCATTCAAAGCCAATTTTCCACACATTGGCTTTAATAGAATAGACCCTCATTAGCCTCACGTTATGCATCCTTGTTTAAAACCCACACATGGGCCTTTGAAAGGTCTTACAGCACTGAAACAAATCGGAAAAATATATAAAAATGAGAAAAATATTTTAATAGAATTTTATATTCATAATCACAGTTATTAGATTACATAGGAACTCAAGGCAGACTGATCTTTCCTATTGTTTTGCACAGTAATACCATTATTCATATGCTACTGTGCATTTATCCCAGTGAATTCTCGATGTGGCTTCAGAGTATTTGCTTCACTGGAATTTGACTTTTCATTTATTGTCTGTCATGGCTGCCAAAGTGATTCAGATTCATTATAAACAGCCAGTCACAAGATCCAACCTTTTGACCCAACCAGACTGAGCCGAGACCAGCAAAGACAGCCTTGTGTGTTGAGAAAATCAGGTCACCAGAAATACTACACACCTCTTTGCTGGTAAGCCTCATGAACACATCTCCCATAATGCCTTGCCACTGGCACTTCAGCACGCGATCCTGTAGAGTATGGAGGAGCTCGAGGTGCTGCTGGATCAGAAACCTTAGAGAAGTGGGAAACGGGCTGTCGAGAGAAACAAACCAGGAGGACATGCGTGAATAAAGAGAACAGATGCAAACTGATAAGGAATCCAAACTTTCTGACGCTGATCGTGTCGTCTTAAGTGACAGACATTTGGCAGCAGCTTAGGCAGGTTAGAATAAATCGAATCACCTGCAAACACCTTTTGACCCAGTTTCTTTATCAGTTCAGTTTCTGGTCATTGGGAACACGTGTTCTGAAGCTGTGATTACATTAGTAAACTATGCAGAATCCAGTAAAAGAGAATCCCCTCTGTCTTAGTGGTGTTTATAACCTGCACTTATTTGATTTATTGATTTCCTGTTCTTTCCTCAATGTAAGCTCACTAATTAAACGACTGGCCGTGACTGGCCATTCAGGCTTACAGCTTCTACCATGTCAGAGATCTTCTATATGATATTTTCAGTGTCTCTGTTACTCTGTGGGACCCTTCAAATGTTTGTGTGAAAGACAAGTAAGCTATCTTTATTGTCATATACACACATTCATATATACACAAAACTTGACCTCTGCATTGAACCATCCCTAGGGGGCAGTGACAGCCACTGTGCAGCGCCCCGAGAGCATTTGGGGGTTAAGGCCCTTGCTCTACACCCCAGGATTCCATGTCTTTTCCTATTCTTAAAACAGGTCTATAGGCTCTAAAATAATCTTAAAGTATCAATATTCTCACTCTAAAGACAAATAACATACATCTGTATCTGTATGTCAGATAACTGGACCTGACCTGGCAGGGACAACCCACAGGGAAAATATGAGACATTGCTCGTCTCCCTCTGTCTGTGTTCTTACCGTTTATCCTTTGAGGTGAGCACTTCTGATCCATTGAAAGAGATGTTGACCTTCAGCAGCAGAGACAGATGAGAGACATAAACTCTCTCTGACTCCAGCAGCTCCAGAGCAGCTCCCTGCCTCTTATCTGCACACAAACACAACAGGGCACCGTCTGCAAAGTGGTACAAACCCCAAAGTAGTATAAACCCAAGTTTATCATTCATATTTGGACTCTTTCACGCATGCTGTCCACTACACTGCCCCGCAAAGGTAAACTGACAGTAACAAGGTGACATTAAAATTTATATTGAGTACAAAATTAAGTGAAAAAGCCAAGCAAAATGGAATAAATCAGTAAGTATTTTGACTCCAAATGAACAAAATAGTCAGGAAAAAGGAGCAACATAAGACACAAAAAAGCACAAAATAGCAAGGAAAATGGACAAAAGTGAACAAAATCTGAAGAAAAATGAACAAAGCAATCAAAACTGAAGAAAAATGAATAAAATATGAAGCAACCTGATCAAACTAGTCAAGAAAAGGAACCAAATTATATGCAAAAGGAAGAAAAATGAACAAAAACAAACAAGATACTGAAAAAATAAAGAAAATTAGTAAAACAATCAAGACGCTGCTGAGAAAGGAACAAAAAATAAATCAAACAGTAAAGAAAATGATTTGAAAAATGATAAAAATAACAAAAACCGAGCCACACTATTTGTAATGGCCTTGTACCACTATACTACTATAATACCTAAAATACTGTACAATACATAATCAAATAGTAGCTCAAGCATAATTATGATTGTGTGTCATTAAATTGACATGCCCTTATGGACATTATCAACTACTAACTTGCTCAAAATAAGAAGCATTGTTTTAAATGCATGAAAAGGCATTCATGGTGTTAGTAGTGGTGATGTTTGCATTTCATACTGGTTCTGGGCGGAGTGTTGGTCTCAGTCTCATCTCTGCTGTTCTTTCTTTGTCCTCTTTGCTGCTGATGCTGAGTGTCCGGCTCAGAGTTTGAAGCTACAACACAAATGTGAGGAGGTGTTTATCATCACTTCTACATCAATTCACTTTCTGTAGCTCCTTGGGTTCAATGCGCATATGGCATTCATACTCACTGTGTGTGGAGGTGTTGCTCCTCTGTGTCGACCCACTGTGGGGTAAACTGGAAAGGTAGTCTTGAATAATGCTAAGTTCTGATTGCCTGGGAACACTGATGTGTTCCTCTCCTGATGCTGTCAGAACATCTGCTTTGGAGTTTTTCCGACTTTTGGTGCAATGACACAGAGAAGATGGGTTGGAAGAATAAAATAATGTCCATTAGCCATTTGATTTAGGTAGTAGTTCTGTGTGCTGTGACATGTTCTGTGAAAATTAAATATCAATCTCACTAACTTTCACATTAAAACATAAGCCATAGCAACCTGTCCAGATATATGTTTTATTTCTTTATTCTACCTGTGTGGAACGGAGTTGATCTCCTTTGTCCTTTCGAGCTGCAGCTGTTCCATCTTCCTCTGAACATCCCTGTGTGTGTTAGCGATGTCTTTGATATGGAATAAGGCTGCATTCAGCTCCTCCTGTAAGTAGCAGTATCGCATTACTGGCAAGTATATATGATTGCTAGAGTGGACATGATGCAGTATGATCATGTGACAGTGGAAAATGATTAATTTGTCTTGTATCACAGTTATGTAAAAGAATCATCTGTCAGAAGTAAAACTAGTGTGCATGTGTGTGTCAGTGTAA
>JAQQAE010006863.1:0-16320 GCA_029823295.1 Pseudamia nigra
ATTTATTTATCTTGGTGTCACCTTTTTCACGTCACAAAACCCTGGCATTTGAACAGCAGTTGTAGACTTTTGAGATGACTGTATGTCTTGATTACTAAAGAATAATAACAGTAAAATGTACTGAACTTGTTGTTAATTTGTAGATATGGATTAAATGAACCATATTACAAAATACAATATAAGTAATCAACCTGCAGATAAATATGAAGGTTCATTTGTCTAAAACGGTTGAAAACATGACATTTCAGAGTCTGGTCCCTATAGTTGTACAAGTAGAAACACTAGATATAACTTGCAGTAAACATCACAGAATATGTACTGACCATAACTTCATGCAAAGAGGTGGGTCCGCTCATAATGGGCCAGTCAGAAGATCTTAAAATAATCAAATTTCCTGTATAATGTGAAGCAGCAGATCAATAATGCATGTGCTCATCCTTTCTCTCTTACATTGGACAGTTGTGAGTACAGATAAAGTGTTAGTAATCAGAAATAAAGGTTTCCATCTTGCTCCCCTCTGTGGATCCAGTCAATCTCACTATTGTCTGGAGTAAAGCCTCTTCACGGTGCCGTTTGGTGACAACAGGAGATGAGGCGTGGTCCAGAACGCCCACCCTGACCCAGAATTAGCAGTCTGTCTCAAACAGCTTTCTTCAAATTCAGGATATTTACATATACCACAGTATATACTGTACTAGTGGTTCTCAGCTGGTGGATTTGTACCCAAATGTAAGTCACAGACTCATACCGCATGGAGCATAAAGTGTATGTGTGTATACTTTATGCTTTATCTGATCCTGGACCTGATTTTCTTGATTATTTTGTTTGGTTTGTTCATTTTGTCTATTATTTTATTCATTTTTGTTTAGTGGCTGGGTTATGTTTTTGATCATTCTTTGCTATATTTTTTATTTTCATCTTCTTTGTTCATTTTGGGGTCTTTCTGGTCACTACACATAATAATTTTTTTTTCATATTATTGAATATGTTGCCTATTGTTTAATCAATGTTTTTCATTGTTTTTAAATTTTTGTTCCTAAATGAAAATTCAGAAAATAAGATCAGCGTTCATTCTTATGTAATCCACAGGTAATGTGTATTCCAGCTGTTTACAGCCATAACCATGGGGACCTACAGTTGAGGCACAAATTTTTAGCCCCAGATGAAAATTTTGATGTTTTTTCTCAGTTGCTGTTTAAAACAGTGGCTGAGCATTTCAAAGCATGCTAGCTTCATGTAGAAACAACAAACAAAAACAGAATTATTACAGTGAAATAAAAAATGACATGGGTCAATATTATTAGCCCCCAGAAGAAGTGACCTTTATTAATCAGGCATAGCGCAAGCCACCACTCCACTATCCAATATTCACTTCATACAGGATTAGAGCCAAAACTTGTAAAAGCATCATGTTAAAAAAGGAATGAGTTTACATCTGAGAAGAAAGTTAGTGGATGGACACAAAGCAGGAGAAGGATATACAAAGTGGTCGCAGTGTTTCCAAGTATCCAGAATTGGTGTGAGAAGCATAGGGAACATTTCAGAAAACAATATTATCTGACATTTCATAGGGTCTTCTTCTCCTTTCGGCTGCTCCCCTCGGGGTCGCCACAGCGAAATACCAATGATTCACGTGTTTGATCTGGCATAGGTTTTTTACGTCGGATGCCCTTCCTGACACAACCCTCACAACAAGGGACAAATTTTAAATTCAGTTTCATAGACATTTAATAGGGTGACTAATAATTTTGACGTCAACTGTACATGTACAGAATATTCGTTATTGTTGATGATTATTGTTGTTAGATGATTTATTTTTGTCCACTTTTGAAAATTGTGTCCATTATTTTTCACAAAGTCCATTATTAATTGTTGGATTGTTTTACTCATTTTGTGGATATTTTTGTTCATTGTTTTATTTTTGTACATTTTGATTATTTTGCGCTGATTTAAATTTTGTTCAGAATACATTCAGATTATACATGTTTACTCGCTTCTCAAAAATACATTTGCCTGATTTGATTTATCAAATGATAAATGTGGGCTGTGACTCTGTGACTTTTCATTTGTGCCTCTGTTTTGTGTCTTTATGGTATATCTGTAACTCTGGTTGTGTGTGTCCTGTGCAGGTGAACTTTGTGGCATGTCAGCTGTTCGCCCTGGTGATGGCGTTCTGGTTCCGGATCTACCTCCACCCCAGTAAAACCAGTCCCTTTGTCCGACATGTGGTGGCCACGCTGCTGGGATTCTACCTGGCTCTGTTCTGTTTCGGCTGGTGAGTCACGTTTTTTCATGTCCCACATTTTTTTTTATCATCGCCGCCCTGCCCCTTTCCTTCCTTCCCACATTATTATGCTGACATTCTGCCAATTTCCATAATTGACACTGATTTAATCCCTGGATTGTTTTAACGTTGTCTTATGGAACTGCTTTTTTGTGATTATTTAGTTCATTCTGTATTAATTTTTGTGCACATTTTGATCATTTTCTTGAATAAACAATTTAAAAAGTAAACAATGAATAATTGTTTACTTTTAAAATTTTCTTGATTAAGCAGTTGCATTTTTGTTCATTCTCCTGAATGTTTTGTTCATATTTGTTTATTTTCTTGATTTTTTTTTTTTTTTTTTTGTTCATTTTTGTCCATTACCCTGGCTGTTTTGTTCATTTAATTTATTTTCTTGATTTGTTTATTCATGTATTATTTCTTTTCTCTTTTACTCAATTTTGTGTACTTTCTGCTTGTTTTATTGATCATTTTGTTCATTTTTTTTGTCATTTTCTTAATTATTATGCACATTTCATGTTCATTTTTTAGCAATCTCTTCATTTTCTTGACTGTCTTGTTCTTTTTTTGTTAATTTTCATAGTTATTCAATTTCGATTCAGTTTTGATCACTGCCTTTAATACTTTAATTTTTCTTGATTTTTTTTTTTTTTTTCAATTTCTTAATTATTTTGCTCATTTTTTTATTTTCTTCATTATGTTGTTAATTATTTGTTTGTTTTTTAAAATGATTTTGTTTAAGGAAGAATTAAGGTGGGAAAAGCACTCAAAATGTCACAATTACATAACAATGTATTAGTTATGTGCTGTTACGTGTTGTGTCAGTGTTGTGCATTGTGCCATTTTCCTACTGTAGAGAAGCATTCGAGATTTTTCCAGTAAATCAACTCAACGCTGCTGAAAAATAGAATATGTAAAGCAACAAAGTTCAGCTGCGAAGGGCCTGTTTAAAGAGTTCAGGAGTTATTTATATCACCATTTAGTCACTCTAATTCTTAAATGTCTTCACCTTATACTGTACTTGTCCAAAGTCCAAATTCTACTTTTCTGACACCGTCTTCATCTCCACTTTCACTCCTGCCACTCCCTCAAAAGCCTCTAAAGCCTTTCCCTTCCTCACTCTCCCTCATTCCCTTCCATCTCGCCAAAGCAAATAGGTCGATTGGGCAGTAACTGATATCCAATTAGAAAGCTATTGCCTGTAATAGACAACCCACTGTACCTCTGGCAGGCAGACGCTCAGAGTGTGTGTGTCTGTGCGTGTGGAGGAGTGAACGTAGGAAACATTAGCCAGACAGACAGACAGCCAGCCAGTGGGTAAAAGTGAACCAGGTGAAATGTCAACTGGTCACAGAGTCTCATAGGGGGATCTACCTGATCACCTTGCCGACAGACAGACAGATCATGCACCTGATACAACTGATATGCGGCTGTGCTTGGATGATCTCATCACTGATCTAGTATTACTCCTGAGTCACAATAACACTGTCTTCTAGTTGAGCCAAGGTATGACAGAGGCATATTACAGTAACTCCTGTGACACATGGAGGGCTTACACTGAATCATTTATGAGCATCTATCAAAATGAATAAACATGAAAAAGAGCATAATGTGTTCAGAGCCCATATACATTTTCCTTGGTGAACAGACCATTCATATCCATGAAAGCCTCTTTATCTAAGTGGGCCAAAGAGTCAATATGTGACGTTTACTGCATGTCAAACAAAGTGTGGTAAATTAGCTCCTGCAGTTAATACAGCTTTAGAATTGGGACTTAGTCCATGTATGTGGAGTTCAGATACCAAGTGGCAAGCCTGGACACATTTTCTCCCTCTGTATTTTTTCTTTCGTCGTCAGTGGGGGATATAGCATCCATCCTTCCGTCCAGAGCTGTATCTTTACATTTTCTATCCGAATTGGATAAAATTTTGAAGAGTGGTCCACAGCAGCGCTCGGTTTGCCTTCATTCATTTTGGCAAAAATGTGGCATTGGGGCCTCGTCATAAATAACCCGTTGTAACTCATTAGTTTTTCATTCAATCTGCACCAAACTTTACATCTACGATAAAGGTCCCATCTTTAACCCAACCATATGACAATAATGTATCTCAGTTATAGTGTGGGGTGAGTTTGGATCAGAGTGCAGTGAGGAGTTTTCAAACTGTTCTTCAGAAACCTGTGAGTGACATCACAGGGGGTTTGACTATATTTTATACAATCTATGGCTGATACCTTAGTGATCTCGAGAACAAAACATGACGTTTGTATGACTTATACACAGTACAATAATGTAGTATTTAGAACAATATCAGTAGTCCCAATTTTTTGAACCTGGGAATTTTAGTGAGTAGAGTCAATGCATTGCTTGTACTAAATCATGACTTGGCTATAATGTGAAGATAAGATGTACCAAATTCTGGAGTCATTTTAGTCTTTAAAGACAGAACAGCAAGGTGTAAACTTGCATGTGAAGTAGGTAGCAGGTGTGAAAAATGGACTATCAGGCTAATTATCCACCAGGTATTACACAAAACAACACCTGGGGTTCATGCTGGCCAGCAACCAAAAAGAAAATTCCAGGCAACAGAAACACCACTGGGTTCCAGTTACCCTTACAGGAGACAATATGAAGATTAAAGGCATTACAGAGAAGTCACTCGATCTCATACTCAGCAATCAATGTTATGGACTAAGTCAGATTTTGAAGCCTCTTGAAACACTTACAGCCAAGGTGTTCTCATAAAACTGCTGTAGATTAATTATACAACCAAGTATCATCACACTTTGTTCACTTTGAGTATTGATGGAGCTCCAAATTCACACACTGGAAATGGAGTGAAATTGAAAAAGAATTCATCTTTGCAACAACCATGGCTGGAAAGTGACTCCAAAGCAGAATTATCTTCAGATGTGTCGACACTGACAGCTGTTAGATGCTGGAGACAGCCAAAACCCAGTGTCCTGGCTTCAGAACAACACTCCCCGATTGATGGGTGACATCACAGTGGCTCCACTTACCTCCGCTCACAGCGTTAGCTCCTTTACATGGGATGACTATAAAAAGATGCATTTTACAAAACCTAATTCACATGAAATGAAGCAAATCAAATAACAACGTAATATTCTGTTAATAACCGTCATCATGCTTACAGTTATCTTCTTATTGTTTTACCACTTGCACCATCAGCTCTGTCCACTTCATTTTGCACGTGTAACGCGTGAATGCTTCCGTGCACACACTCACATTCACCTTCTCTCTCACACACACACACACACCCCCACACACACACACACTAATTCAACTCTCATTGCACAGATACAGACTCATACACATGGAGTCTCAGAGGGTGTTTGCAGCTCTAGAGGAGCTGCCTCACATGTATAGAGATTTGTTATATTTTCTGATATATTCCCTCAGTGTCATACATAAAAGCTTGTGTCTAAATATTACTAACTGTTGAACATGAAATATTTCTTGTGCTTCATCTTTCAAACTGAACTCCTATTTATTTACTGGAGAGTTTATTTAATTTACCCAGTCCACGCTCCTGTGTTCCTTGCCAACCCCTGATGCCCTTTCCTCTTTGTTGACTCATTGCTAACACAATGTGGCATCTTTCCTCTCCTGGAGGGCTGGACGTCAGAAGCATCACATGCTGTGCCCTTCAAAAGCCCATCTGGTCGCTCCTGCTCTGTTTTATTAAGGATGTGTATATTGTTCGATATACAGTAGGAAGATTGAAGACAAGATCAACACAGACACAGACTAGAAAGAAAGCACAGACCTCCGTCAGCCGAGTTTCTTTTCATAGTGAAAATCTACCATTATCATTTGAACCTATGCTCATTTCCCTCATAATGGCACCCAAGAGCAATATTCTTAAATTTATGTGACACTCATTATTGGATTCTTTGACCATGAAAACCTACCATTAGCATTTGGAATCATATGCATATAATAATTAGTTCAATAGTTAATTCTGAAAAATAGTGTATTCGTAAGGGCGGTTTTCTTCTGGATCTAGCTCCATAAATGTTAAAGGTACGTCAAATCCAGGGACACAATCCTGTGTCAGTTGCATGTCTATGGCTTTATTTGTTACCTTACAGTAGCTGTTTTTTCTTAACCCAGGTACGTATTACCATTCAGGATCACTATATCTGGAATATTGCCCATGTCTGGATCAAACTTTGTGGTTTGATAGAATCTGTTACGGTGTTATCCTATGTGTTTTGGCTACGTTTTCTGGGTGTTATTTGTGGCATGACGAGGACAGATGTTGAGTTTGGCCCTATCTCACAGTGGTGAAGAATCTTTTAAAAACCTTTTGGATCCAGACAATGATCTTGATCACTATCAGAATTTTGTTTGATTTATTCGATTCTTTTTTTCTGAATTTTTTCTCATTTTGTTGCATAATTTTCATTTTGTGAATTACTTGATTTGTGCTTTTGTTGTTTTGTTGATTTTCACTGTTGCCTGACACAATGTGTCTGACACAATGTGTCAGTCAATAGTGACTAAATGTGTTTGTGTACTACCCACCTGTGGAACTAGCATCATGAATGCATGACAGTGAATAAAAAATTTTGAGGTTATATCCTGTCATGCTGCATCCTGTGACTGGACGTGGTTACTGATTGCAAAGGTCCATCCTCACATGACTGATGACGCGACTGAGGCTTGTTAATGCTGTTATTTCCTCCTGGTAATGACAATATGTGAAAGCAGGATGTTTGTGGTCCCACCAAGAACTAATGGAGTCTAGTATAGGGAATGAGAAAAGCAAGAAAGTTTTGTGAACCAGTTCTCCCGAGACTAGGTCCCATATTTGCCCAAATTCACAACTCAGTGGCATCTTGTGAAACCCAGCCCCTATCATTGAAATTCAGCACCTGCAGTTGATAACACAGGTTTTCTTTTATAGAATAGTAGACTGTAAGCCTTGGGAAGCATTGGCTGATAGTTAGACAGAGTTGAATTATAGCTGTTTGATATCCAATCAGAGATCGTGTCATATTCAGAATGAAGATCATAATATAGTACAGTGGAACCTCTGGTTATGAATTTAATCCATTTTGGTGTCACTTTCGTTAAGCAAAAATTTCATAAGATGGGACGGGTTTTCCCACAGGAATACATGTAAAAGCAATTTATCCGTTCCAAGACCCACAAAAACTCCCATACAAAGTATGTATTACACACCCATATGTGCACAGTGATTAATTGTTATTATTTGAAGTGTTAATTATCTGAAACGGAATGCATGAAATTAGTTCTAAAAGTGATTTAGAATGACACTTACCAGAGGAGGAGGAGGGCTGCAGGAGGACTGTCGCGCTACTGTATTTCTTGCTCTGTTTTCGGGACTTTTTGAGTCTGCCTCGGGTGACCCCTTCAGCCACAGACCCATTGTCTGCACTCAGGACCAACTGCTAGCTCTCAGCCGCACTGGTCTTCTCCATGCGGAGAAACTGGAGATTCGCATGGATATACGGAGGAGACTGTGAGGCTGCAGGACTGGCATCAAGTGCTGGGAGAGGAGAGAGAGGTTTAAACATGGAAACGTCCGCTCCCTCTCCAACAAATTGGATGAGCTCACGGGGCTAATGAGGCTACAGCTGGAGTACAGGAAATGTAGCCTCTTGCACCTCACGGAATCCTGGCTGAATGGACATGTACCAGACTTGGTGGTCTCCTTGAACAGATTCACCGTCATCCGTGCAGACCAGACAGTGGCAGAGAGTGGCAAGAGGAAAGGTGGGGGACAGGTGGTGTTCGTAAACAACAGATTGTGTAACCCAGGCCACATCACTGTTAAGGAGCAGCTCTGTAGCAGGGATATCGAGCTACTCGCGGTTAGCATTCGGCCGTATAACATCCCGCAGGAGATTTCACATGTTATTGTGTTGACTGTTTACATCTCGGAAGTGAGAGTGTGAAGCGCGTGCTCTCACTTCCGGGTGCGTGATAGTTCACTTACAAGTACTATCTTGTACGTAACCCAATTTGTTTTTGCGAGGTGGGACAAAATTTTGGCCGATGGAAAGTAATACAAAAAATAAAGCAAAACCACTGAAAGAGGTGTGTCCAGTCTTTTGACTGGTGAGATTTCATTTAATGCATCTGGTTTATGACAAAGTTCTTTAGCTTTTTTGCATTGACTCACTTTTCTTTTTATTTAACTTTCTTGCTACAATATGGATTTGTACAATAGTTGTAGTTGCACTAATAGGGCTATTGACTCTGTGTCCACCCTTCCTCTGTACAAGACAACTGATGACCTAAAACACATCCAAAAGTGTGAAGGTAGTTAATTTGTGCCATTTCTTGCTTTCTTAATGTCTTCAGTATTAAAGGTGCTGTCTACGATGTTGGCAAAGTAGCTAGTAGCTGATTGTTTGTGGCGGACTGATATAAATGATTAAACAGGAGACTTGCCAGTCAACATGGCTTACAATCTTACAGTTGTCAAGCTAGTATGTCTGTTCTTTTCTCACCTGTACCAGATGTTGAAGGAATCTGAAATGCAGGCTGTCTCTCCTCAGTCACCCTGTGGTTAAATAAGCTACAGTTGTTAGCTACTGCTGCAGCTGTTTTCAACACCATGTGTGAGTGCGTAAGCTCATGCAGCTATGAGGCAGTAAGCCATGTTGACTGGCAGATTGCTACAAAGGACTGGCTACTAGCTGGTTTGCATCGCACCTTTAATGTACAGTGTTGAAAATGATTAAAAAAAAAGGAAAACAATGAAGTAGGAAGGGTTTCCAGTATAAACCATGTTCAAATGGCAAAAGTAGCCCCTCTTAATGAGCTCCTTATTTTGTTTTGGTTGATGGGAGTCCTTGTGTTTGATCTATGTTACGTTTACTCTCCACTGTGTTGCTTTCATGTAAATTTTCTGCATCTGTGCCATCAAACATTGTCCATATGATAAATAATGTTGATAAGCCTGATTTATGACCGAACTAAATATAACATAACAATGGTATTTTTCCTCCCAGCATACTATTTCCATATTGGAGGGGTGGATTGAATCATGCAATGCAAAACTTCAGCTCTGCTTCAGTGTCACCCACTCATTTATTATTTATGATTTGTGTCTGTCCTTTTGCAGGTATTCTCTTCATTTCCTGGTCCAGAGCGGTCTATCCTATGGTGTAATGATCTTCGCTGGCATTGAACACATGCACAAGTAAGAACTAATGGAGAAAAAATCTGTTTAAACCATTCACAGATTAACAGACACCTGAAAGAAGAAAGGTAGAGATCTTGTCAACATTTTTGAATAAGATGTTGCTTTAAACATTGGATATCAGTTGGGCATAGGTCATCTTATTTGCCTCTTAATCTGTTTGTCTCATTTTATTGGGGCATGTAAGTCTGGTCACGATTACAATGATGTTGTCCCCAGGCTTCCATCTGCGACCGTGGCTCATCAAGGCAACTACACACACACACATACAGGGCATACACACACTTACACACTCTCTCACATTGTCTTTGAGGTTATTTTTACCAGAATTCAAGGTTATGAGTGCAGGTGTAAACAGTAGATGTTTCCTACGGGGAGAACTCTTTAAATAGACTCTAACTAAACATTAATCACAATAGCAACTGCCTTCAGAAAAAGGGTAACCCAATGTCAGAGTGGTAATCACCCTAAAGAAGCCACAGTCCAAAACAAAATATAACATTTTGACATCTGCCAGTGGTTTACATCAAATTCCCTATCATCTGCTTCCTGGAGGTTTATCCCTTCTGTTCTTAATCCTACTTGCTAGGGTTAAGAACAGACCCTAGCAAGTAGAAAAGTTATTGATAAAGCATCAGAATCTTTTCCTCCAATGTTAATGGTTCAAGCTGAGCAAGAATAAAATGCCTTTGCACAATATGGATCTTTAAAAAACATGGCTGTAGAAATAATCACTGGCTTTAATGTTTTTCAGCCTGGTTTTAGGCTTTAACTGAAAGACCTATGCACTTGTAAAACTAAAATCTAAACTGAAATCATCCTCCAAACTCAAAAGAAAAAAAGATTAATGAAGATTTCAAAGCTGCAATAATGCAGTCAAACAAGTTTGTGTTTAAACATTTTAGAATTACCAGTACATATAAAGTGTAAGACACAATAATATTTTATAGTAAGCCAATCAGTGGCAGAGATCGGTGGGTGTTCACATATGAACAGACGCACAGTTGTACACACAAACTCCAACAGCAATGGCAAGCCCAGAGAATTCAGAGATAGCATTTTGAAACTCAAGTTCACTCATTGAGATAAATGGCAAGAATATATTTATGTGGAATGCAGATTATACCCAGGAACAAAATGTTTCTCCATGTCAGTTTAAGCAGTTCAAATCTCTTGAAGTAGTTCTCATTAGTTCCTTTTCCACCATAGGAACTTTCCTCGTTTACCAGAATTTTGAGAAAGCCTCAGCATGTTTCAACCGCAATTACCTGGGTGAAAAACTTTCCCTTGACTCCAAACTGGAAAAAGTAGCTGGTAGTGATGTAGGACTTTTCAGATTACCTGGAATTCTTGAGGGGCGGGGCTGTCTGCTGAAGAACGCTGATTGGTGGAACACATAGCATTTTCTACTTTGTTCATGGAAGCCAGCATGCCGCTGCAAACTTGCTTTTATTTAATTTCTACAAGCTAACCTTTGTTTATTGAGCATTTGGAGAATGAACCAAAAATGATGAGAAGCCATGAGAAGTGGAGGGATGATGACGTCCAGGCCTTTTGCAGCTCCTTTGCCAAAGAAGAAACTCTCTGGGACTTTGAGTCAGCAACTTGAAACAACCAAGTTTGCGGGAAAATAGCTGACAAGGTAGCAGAGTTTTAATGTAGGGCACACACCAAAACATATCCACGAAAAGCTGAAGAAACTGAAGCAGGTTTACAAGTCTGGGTTGGAGCAGCATTACCGCCTTCTCCAGCAAATCATAGCTGATGAAGCTATTTATTTTTATTTAAAGTTTTATGAAAAAAATCTTATATTGTCAAGTCATTTGCATGGCATTGAATTATAAGTACAGTATAAGCACTTTTCATGTGCAGTTAAATGCAGGAAAGTCTGTAAATCTGTGTGAGTGCTGGGTTTCGGACAACATCTGTAAAATAATAGAAATGAAAAAAGAACCATTCATCCATCCAAGTCCTTACAGTAGCAGTACTTTAACATACTGTGTACCGTACCCAATACTGTAAACAAGATATGCTAAAAATTATGAGTGGATGACTATAAATATAGTGCCGCTGTGGTAAGTTTGTGGCGCTCAGGTAACCTCCTGCACATCGTCTCAGCTTGCAAAATATATTTTGTTTAAACATTATCTCAGCCCTAAACCTTCATCAGCAAAACATGCATGAATTGTAATCGTGGTTTTTTTTGTGGTATTGCCTCTTAAGATATCTGTATTCTTCTATTCATTCTTCTATTCACTCTATTGATGAAGCATCCCCCATATATCATCAGCCTGATTTGAATACATTTTCCAGAACTTCGGGATGCAGTGGAAACATACAGTAAACCACACAGATTGCCAGGGATTATTTTACCAAGGTAGCTAGATTCCTGGCAATAAACGTTCCTTGGAATGTTGGTAGAAAAGGAGCTATTGTTACTTTTTGGGAGACGTACCATGCCCAACACTGGTTTAATTATATATTCTACAGAATTCTACAGAAGCATAACATAGTACCATGTGTTGCCTTAAATTTGTCTTATTACTCCTGGAAGTCTTCTTTTAAACAGCTGTGATCAGCCAATCACAGGTTTCAAAATCATACATCATACATATCAACATAGTCAACTCTGCCTTCCCACTGAAATAAAACCTTTAGTTTATCCCTTGTTTAGAGTTGCTCTAAGACCTCTCCTAAATCACTCCTAAGATAAAAGTTCTTGCTAGAATTTTTTAGCCTGAGTTAGGAGCTCTGAGAGGAGAATAAGAACATTTAGGGATACGGCCCTGGTGTTGCCTCTCATGTACAAGGTACCTTAATAAGCAGTGTCCACTCCTACTTACTTCATATAGTGTTTATGAGAGTGAAAACTGTCGCCGTCACTGAAGTCGATCCAATACACTTTCACCTAAATTAGAGATAAAGTTCACCTTACCCCTCACTGGAGCACAAATGTCCCGGGGTGAATGACAAAACAAGGGCATGACTGTCTGACATATCAAATTTGCAAGAGGATGTTGAACTCAAAGCCTCAAGTCCTGCATAACAGCTATTATCATAGAGACGGGGTGAGAGTCATCTCCAGGGTTAATCCTTTTAGACTTTAGCCTTAAAGGTACTTGTGGCTCTCAAATATTTCAGTGCAGAGAAGTTGACCTTTTGTGAAATTCGGAGCATGCCTCTGAGTGTATCTCTCAAGACTAACTCATTTTTTTCACCATATATTTAGTTTTACCTAATGTGCTTGTGTATTTTACCATCTCTGTCTCTGTGTTAGACATTGTTTGCTGTTACACTGCTGTGCACACAACATTGAGTGCTAGGAACCTTGAATAGAGACAAAATAACACTGAATATTGCTCAGTATAATATGCAGTATGTACAATGGCATATTATGTAGGTACAAAATCAACAATTCAGAACTGGAGAACAGGGTGAAAAACAATGCAGAGATCAGAAATTAAAGTAGAAGATTCATGAGAAAAACTCGGTTTTTCTGAGATGATGAAGTCATAAATTTGAAAAATTTGACTTTCATTGGACTAGATGGAAATTTTCTTGGGCACACAGTGCTGCTGCTGTACGGTAATGAATAATACATTCATTCATTCATTTAGCACTCTTCTGTTTTCATCTACAAAGCTGAGGAAAGATAAATTTTTGTGTTTGCTCTTCAAATACTACAGGGATGATGCAACTCCACCTCTTCAGTGTTGATCATGCTAAATATAAGAAGGAATGAATAATGTATAAGCACAGTCGTGTTAGAACATACAACACAGAAAGAAAAATATGTTTAGCCTCTCTATGATGACGTTAAGACAGTGAAAAAGCTGAATTCATCAAAGAATATTTCATTCTTTACATTGCTAATTTTTCGTACAAAGACCAACCCATGCTCTTTACATAGAGATCAGTGTATAGGCTGTAGTCATGGATGGAGACTTGGATCCATCTCCACTCTTTGTCTCTGTGTCAGTGCTGGAGACACACATTTATTTAACCTAATAACACTTGTCTTGGATGACACTACTACACAATGCCTTTACACAATAGTGTTTGTACAGAAGTTGGAATATGTGAGGAAGTGAGGTGTTGTATTAAAATATACTAAATTCCTGCCAAAGAAAATTATTATTGCTAATCATAGTAGTAGTAACAAATCATTACAATAATTATGTAGTTTATAATGATAGTAGTGACAATAATATCGATAGTATAATAATTATAGTAATAATTTCTCATTTTTTCTTGAAGAGCAGTATGTCATTTTTACACTGAAATGTGATTTTTGCCCAGGATATGTATTCTGTGATAAGTTATCCCACTGATTTTAGTGGAATGAGTTTTTACCCATCAGTTCCAAAGTGAAGGTCCTTGTGATGGGTGGGCAGGTTAAGGCCTTGGAGGAGTTCAAAAATGGATGACCTTGGCCTTGCGGTAAAAGTCAAAGGTCAGATTATCTGATTTATTTTTTTTTTGTTAGCTTGATTATTCTTGAATGGAGTGGCCTAGGACCAACAAACTCACATTAAAAGTGTATGTGATCCAGATTGTCCACCAGTATATTTGGATTTCCTGTTTAGACACAGAAATCAAGACTGTTGTTGTGCACTGATCAGCCAAAGCATTATGACCACTTATGAAGTGATAATTTTAATTATTTTATTACAATGGCACCTGTGAGTGGGAATATCCAGTCCTTGAAGTTGATGTATTTGATACAAAAAAATTGGTCAGTGCAAGGATACAAGCAACCTTGACAAATTATGATGTCACAACAACTGGGTCAAAGCTGTTTTTCCAACACAAATACTCAGTTGCTGACCAGGAACACTCAACAATTTGGTGTTTCTCAAATTCTTACTTTGTGTAGACAGTTTGCTGCTTTCAGTGCAACATTGAGGTTTAAGCCCCCAATGTTCACTTTCTGCCACAGACAAAAGCCACTGGAACAATATAATCAACATTATGACCACCTCAGCAGTTAGTGGTTATAATGTTATGTCTGAATGTAGTATTTACATGACAAATTAAGTCTCCGAAGCCCGGGGTCATTGATGGTGCTTCTGTGATTGCCACTTTAAAAGCTGTATATTTTTGTTCAAATTAGCCATTTATAGGGGAGGGCTGCAGCTGTTATTCTTTCAGGTAACAATGGGAATTTAAAATTGATAACGTGTAGATAGTGGAAGTGAGTTGAATGAAATGAGGATGATGAGATAGCTGCCCAATTCCAGGATTATTCCAGGAGAGATCATCCTGTGAGCCAGACTATCAAATATTGAGACAGTTGTTGGTATGGAAATGGACTTGGCTAACGCTAACAAAAATCCATTTTTCAGAATAATACAGGCTCCAACATAGATGAGCACATTATTTTTGTTCCTGTTAATTTACAACTTGGTTACACTTTAGATTAGTGGACACATTAGTCACCATTAATGAGCTGCTTATTAGTAGCCTATGTGGATTTGTAGTGTATTGGCCCTTTATTCGGGTTAGGGAATGATGTCAAATTGTTCATGTAATGGGAACGAAAAAGTTCACTTAAAAGCACATTTTGCATTGCACAGACTTAATTTGGGGTTATTTGGATACTATAAATGTCTACTATTAATAGCTACAATGTGTTTTATAATCTCAGAAATTCTTTTAATTTAATTTACTTAGTAGCCTTTGCATACAGTCATACTCTTGTTTCACTAACATCTCCTACTGTTCAGGATTAAATCACTTTATGAGGCTCACCTGTGCAAAAACAGCAAGGCACTTTGGAAACACCCTCCGGACCACTTCTACGACCAGTGCTCTGTGGCCGTACCTGTGTTAACCCCATTTGCTTTTCACTCTTATACTCCCACTTAAACACAGAGCCCTTCGGGGGAAGCCGACAGTGAGTGCGGAGTGACAGCTTTATGGAGCTGCTAAAAGCTTTTTTCTCTTCTGTGGGAAAGGTTGTGAATGTGAATCTGGCTTACTGTGGCTTTACACAGAGTAGAACTTCTTTGTTCAGCGGTGGGCATCAGATGTCATACCATTTATTCCCGTAGAGCGCCATGTCTCTCACTCTGCACTCTACAAAGGTTCACCTGTTGAATGTGTCGAGCTGATGAAGAATGGTGTAGACGGCTTTTACTTGCATGTGTGAACACAGCACTGCCTACTGGCTGGTCATGAGGACTTTCAGAAAATGGAGAAATATGTAGTGTTTCTAAAATCTGTCTGAACTGCTACTCTAAGTCTGTAAGTGAACATGCTGTGTTATTTCATACCAGCCATTTGTGACCCTATTATTGTTATCATATGAAAAATATTTATGGTGTACAATATTCTACATAGTGGTGACTAGACTTAACAGAAACTGTAGACAAGTAAAAGTATTGTTAGTTTATAATTATAGTTGTGACTGTAATCATAGTGTAGAAGTGAAGGTACAGTACATGTAAAAAATTAGTGTTTGAGTAAAAATAAAAGAGTATCTCATAAAAAACTCAAGTACTGAGTGTCTACATAACATGGCATTTATTACAGCATAATAGATTGTGTTTAAACAGGTACTGAATGTTCATTTTTGCTCATTTTATTGTTTATTTTGGTGATCTTTGTTCAGTTTTATTGGTTATTTTGTTCAATTTAACTTACGTGGTTTTAATTTTTGCCACTGCTGTTTAATTTGTTTAGTTTTTCTCATTTTGTTACTTATTTTGTTTCTGTTCACTTTTTGTGGCCTTTTTGTTCATTGTTATTAATCTGCTTGATTCAAGGCGTGTGGTTTTTTTCTTCCATCGACTGGACTGGAAATTTGGTTGAAAACGTTTCGCCACCCATCCGGGA
>JAQQAE010006864.1:0-16320 GCA_029823295.1 Pseudamia nigra
CCCCCCCACCCCTCCACAGCTCCTGTCGGAAGATATTGAAAAAGAGAAGGGGCCTGGATTAATGTGTAATTAAAGGAAATTTGGAAGGGTGAGATGTTGCGGAATGTTAGATCAGTGGCTGGAGCAGTGTGGGGTGTCCTTTAGGAAGGCTTCATTGATTCAGGACAAAAAAACGAGAGAGGGCCCGGACTGCCTCCCTGTCTGCTCATTTATCAAGCGGGGCCTGACAGAAACTTCACAGCTTGGCCTCTTTTTTCATCCCACACAATGGAGCGCTACACTGTTTGCTAAAGTTTCTGCACCAGGAGCTGGAGCGAGGAGCCAATCTCTGTGGACAAAAAGAGGAGAGGAAGAAGGAGGGAGTGGAGAGAGAGAGAGAGAGAGAGAAGGAGTGAGGTTGGGTGGACGGACGAAGGGAGACTGTGGATATAAGACTTGAAAAAAGCGTAATACCCACCCCCTCCCCCCCAAATGTCATAAATGGAGGCTCTAAATACTGTTTTCTAAGACATCTTTGTATGGCTGCAACTATGAGACATTATTAAACACTTTCTCATCAAGTGCTGTAGACATAATGACAAATTCTTTTTGTCTCAACAATGTTGATCGACTTGTGTCCAAAAGCGTTCTGTCGATATCAATAGATATCACGGTAAATGTTACATCCTCATGTTAGGAGTTTGACTTTTTGGCTTTGAATGAAAGTTGAAGAAATTAAATGATTACCGTATTTTCCGGGTGATATGTCGCTCCGGTATGTTAGTCGCACAAGCCAAAAAATGCATAATGAAGAAGAAAAAAATGTGTATTAGTCGCTCTGCAGGTCGCATCTGTTCGGGGCTCAGGCGCGCCGCCGTGGGTGCGCGCTTGAGCTGCGCTGCGGCTCTTCTCTTCTAGCGGCTCTCAGTGTGACAAGCACCCGAATTTATTCAAAATACAAGTCGCTCCGATGTATTTACCGCTCGCCAGACTATGCAAAAAAATGCAACTTTTAATCAGGAAAATACAGTAGTTGTGGTTTCAATTGATTTGCAAAGAATGGAACAAGATGAAAAGGATGCAAAAGAGTTGAAACAATTTGAAAAACTAAAACGCCTAGAAAGATACAAAAACAAAAAAAAAACCTTTTCTCTCTGACTTGATTTGACTCAAACTAAGTCAAAGTTCATCACTAAATATCAGGACAGAAAATACAAAAATAATTATAATTTTTAAATTTGTCACCCAGAACTGATTTGGCTCCTTCTGTCACTTTCTCTCATTGCATTTCTTGACTTTATTTAGTGTCAAAGTCTGGAGGGACTTCATTATCACTTTTAAAATCATGTGAAAGATTTGTCCTGTTGTCAGATATGTCATTTTAATAAGCGTGCATTGAAACATTAGCACAAAGACTCAGTAAAAATAATCATTGTAAAACATTTGCCTAATTGTGACAGTTTATTCAATTTTTTGTGTAATTTAGAACTCTAGCTATTTATTGCTGGACTGACTAGCTTTAAACACCAAGTAATTAGATAATCGTTTAACTGGACTGATTTTAAGTGAATGTGTTGTGATTCTCTGTGAGGAATCATACAAAACATCAACACACTGGATAATGTTCATGTGACGATTTTCACTTTTTTTATGGCGCAAGCTGAATCACAATGGTCTGACATGATAAAAGGTGTTGTATTTACTGTAAAACCTGCTTTGGTTTTAATTAGGGCTGTGAAATGATTAAAAATTTTAATCTGATTAATCACATGGTCACTGTGGATTAATTCAATTAATCACAGTTAATACCCATTTGTTGTTTTTCATTTTGCGCGAGCAAAAACACTCATGATAGAAGGTGATGTAGACACTTGACTAAAATTACTTATTTTACATTAAAATGTATATAAGTGTAAATAAGTGGAATATGTATATTTTTTTCTAATTTAAACTTGTGTAACTATAGGAAATTCTACATACTTTGTAGAACTTAACAGAACCTCTGTAATATTCTGCTGAGATGTTTTGCTTTTTTACACTTGGTTCATTGTTTTCATCAGTAACTAATAACAGCCCTAGTTTTAATACACTGTTTTTTCTTGTACAATGAACAGATCATAAGGCAACAGTTTCCAGCGTTAACGACCAGACGACTGGGAACCAGAGGGCAGTCCAAGTAAGTCACTGTCTCTTCCACATGTAGGACTGGGATCCAAAATGGGGGGTGGAAGGATTTTTTTACTGGGTCACCCATTTTTTATTATTTTGTTCATTTTTGCTAAATTTTTTATTTATATTTTTGTCATTTCTTAATTATTCTGTTCATTTTGTTTATTATTTTGTTCATTTTTGCTACTTTTCTTGATTATTTTTTTCATTTTATTTATTAGTTTATTCTTTTTTATTTTGATTAATTTTGGCAATTTTTAAAACTTTTTTGATTCATTTGTTCATTTTTCCTCACTGTGTTGATCTTTTTTTGTTAATTTTTGTTAATTTGTATTAATTTTTGTGCATTTTTTGTTCATGTTGTTGATTTTGTTCTGATTTCCATTTGAGAGTCAGCATTCAGTCTTCATTCGTATACATCATATGTTGTTTACATTTAAACAACATGCCTAAAGTTTTATCATATGTGGATACAGTTTCAGTAAAATAAAGAATACTGTATAATAAGCTTTTGCATGGCTTGCAAAGAGACGCTAAATTCATCTTACTGGAAAAGTTTGGGACCCATATATATAGTGTTATTTTCTTACAGTTTGCTCATTTTCCACCATTGCTTTCGTTTTTTTCAGGTACCACTACTACGGCATCGCTGTGAAGGAGACGTCTCCGTATTATGACGTCATGTACTCCAAAAAGGGTGCGGCGTGGGTGAACGAGACAGGCAAGAAGGAGGTCACCAAGCAGACAGTGGCGTATTCACCGCGCTCCAAACTGGGGACGCTACTGCCAGAGTTTCCAAATGTCAAAGACCTAAATTTGCCTGCCAGCTTACCAGAGGAGAGGGTAAACAGCAACTTTAAAAGTCCATCCTTACCCCTCCTTCCTCTTCTCCACCCCCACCTTTCTCTCAATGCCGTTTTACCGTCACTGTGTCCCTCTGGCACTAGCCTGGAATTTTGTTCATCTTGATTTAATGTTGTGAAAGCACCGTATACAACTGTCTGTAATTCAATGAGCAGGTGACTTACGGTCCTTGCATAGGATAGTCGTGGAGGACAATGGGGAATGTGGGGCTAGGCTACATAATCATTAAAAAAAGATTATCAGCGTCTATAATTAACGACCTGGTATTTACTTCTTTAAAATGCTTTGGCCCAGATGTAATTATTTAACCTACAGCAAGAGAAGAACTTGATTCTAGATCTCTCTCTAGTGCTTTCATGACTCTAATAAACAGAGCAGGGGTAGAGCATCCTGTTTATCATGGAATAGACAGGAATAATTCGGTTTTCTGATCAGTTTAGAGCTAAACTACCAGCAGTGGTTTTACACTCTATCAGAACATGTTTCCTTGACGATAGATAGTAATTTAAAGTTATAATACCGCCATTGGCCACCAGGTTATCGTTCAGTGGGTTCCAAGAAGCCCTGACTCCCATAGGGTTACATTGGACTTCTCTCTGAAAATACTAAGTGAATGGATTTTTGTCTTGAGTCATCATCGTCTCAAACATTTTATTTACACCCTTTACAAGTGGTATGATGGCCCATCTTTAACTTTTTGCTCCATTATTAAGATATTAAGACAAGTAATCCAACAAATCTCTGCTTTGCTAGGGTTTGATTAGCAGGTTGCTATGGTAACTCAACTCACTGGTGAAGTCAGACCAAGTTAGACCTTCATATCTTCAATCCACTCAATAGAACACAGTTTTCCCTGAGATACAGTCAGCTATGGTTGAGGTTCAGTGTTTACACTAACAACACCATAATATGACTTTGTTTGGCAATGCTTGGTGAAGTTTTACTGCATCAGTAAGCTAGCGGTTAGGATTAGCTTACCCATATGACCCCTGACATACAATGGTCCTGTAGCTCTGCTACCATTTGTCCAAATATGGTCACTTCCTGTTTTTGGCTCCAAATATGTCATGCGAGAAGTCACAACCCGATTGGCCTCAAAATGGCTGTTCAGAAACCAATGGACAACGTCACAGTCACTTTATCCACTAATACACACAGTTTAAGGCGCTGCCTTATTCAAACCACCGTGAAAATGGACTTAGATGTGGAGTGTGAGTGGTTCAGAAGAATGAAACGGTGAAGCCTCTGCCTCATACACACCTATCAATCAAAATGCCTATAATTATGCCCAATTATTGACCTTTGGCTCATCCAAGCAGGCAGGGTATATTAACCATCACTACCCATCGAGTGTTCACAGAGTTGGAAATAATGTGTAGACACCAAGACTGTCGTTTGTACCATGATGGAAACATGTCTATTTCTGCTCTAAAATTTGACATTTTAACAAGAGGCTCTGTGTGGATTGACTCACTTTTTGAGGCAGCCCCCACTGGACAGTGAGTGTACTGCAGTTTTTGACTCTTTCAAAATTGCTCATTTCAGACTGATTTGTACTGTTGATCATGTAAAACACCAAGAGTTACTAAAGATACTAAAATGATAAAACCAAAACACAGCTGATGATGTAAAAAATGCATATTATGACTTGAGGTGCTAATTTGTAAAGATACTGACAATGACAGAGGACATTTAGGAAATGTGACCCTTTTGACTATTTTAGAAATATACAAATTATGGTGGTTGTAGTGTTAAAAGTCCATCCTTCCCCCTCCCTTCTCTTGTGCCATCTCATCGTCACTGTGCCCCCTCTGGTTCCAGCCTTTTATCTGCCCTGGGTTTGGAGAAGGACCTAGAGGATTTATATGCTGGCTCCTCACTAACTCTTAATCTTTAGGAAGATAATAAGATCTAGCCATGGACAAAAGGCGGGCACTAGCTGTCTGACTTTTAAAGAGGGGCCATGATTTTAAATAGTGTGGGTTTTTTTTTGCTCAGGCGTGTTTTATATTCCTCTGCTCCAGCTTAGACCTGTAACATGGATTTATTGGTTCACATGCTTTGTGTAAGATTTATTTTCTTGTTTTGGATTCCACTTTTTTCTACCAAATGAGGGGAAAGCTTTGTTATTCATTGAGATTAACGCTGTGTTTTCACCCACAGGTGTCAACCTTCATCATGATGTACAGAACACATTGTCAGAGGATACTGGACACTGTGATACGAGCCAACTTTGATGAGGCAAGATTTATTTTTGATTCCTTCAATGATTATTGTAGAAAATAAGATATATACCAATGAGGATTGCACGGTTAGCCCTGTTGCGTCACAGCGAGAAGGTTCTGGGTTCGATTCCTGTTCAGCATGGGATGGCTGTTGGCACGTTCTCTCTGTGGTTTATGGGTGTAGCTCTATAAAAAGTTTTCTGGATATATGCTCCGGATCCTTTTCAAAAGTAAATCAGTTCTAAACTGAGATGAGATGAAGACACATTAAAAATCGGCTCAGTAGCTTGTATGTTGTTTTGGTCACATACAGACAAACAAAGGCAAAAACATCATCTTCCAAATTTGCTGGCAAATGTAGCAAAATGGTGAGCCAGAAAAAGCCTCTGCGACCCATTTTGAGTCCTAACCTTATATTGGCAAACACAGCTTCTATAATTCATTTCAATACAATTGTATCTGTGCAGCGCCAATCATAATCCAAGATTATATCTAGGCACTTCACAGTTCAAGGCAGAAATCTCAAGACTATATGGAGAGCAAACCCAAAGATCCTCTGAGAGCAAGCCTAGGACGATGAGGGGGAGGAAAAACTTCCCTCAGAGGAAGAGAAAAACTTGTGTAGGCAGCCATCTGCCTCGACCGGTAGGGGTTAATGGACAGAGGAGAGACAAAAGAAAGGTGTAGAGACTCAGAAACAAACAACACAGAAATTATGTATCACTACTAATCACATGTTTGTGGCATCTGCAGGTCCAAAGCTTCCTGCTGCACTTCTGGCAGGGTATGCCACCCCACATGCTCCCTGTCCTCGGTTCCCCCACTGTGGTCAACATCGTAGGGGTTTGTGACTCCATCCTGTACAAGGCCATCTCTGGAGTCCTCATGCCCACCGTCCTGCAAGCACTGCCTGACAGGTGAGTCACAGCTGGTGTCTACAGTAGGAAAACTCTAAATATTTACTACGTTTGGAAAATTCATTGGCAAATTCATCACTCCTTTGGCAAAGCAGATAGGGAATTGGTATATTTAACTTTGAGAAGGTGTCTATTTAGATCCTGGTGCAAATAACCACGCAGTAGGACAGGGGCTATTTGCACCATGAGCACAACACTTAATGATGTTCAGCAAGGCTTGATTTAACACAACCTGCACCTGAATAGTCCAAAGGGCGAATGGATCCTGACAAGATTTGATTCCTGTACGTAGTGCAGACATTATTTCTGACAAGATTTTAGTCACTTTTTTATTTGAGGCACCACACTACTTTGTTAGATTCAGTTAACAAAAGCATCCATTGGTTAGGGTTCGGGTTTAGGTTAAAAGATTATGATTTACGTGGGTGCCTTGGTGGCTCAGGCCTCATCAAATTTGGGTTTGCAGCCCTTTCCTGCATGTCCCTTCCCACTCTTTGTCCTTCCATGTTTCCTCTCTCTCTACACACTATCTCTATCAATAAAGGCTAACAAGCTCAAGTTGCTAAAAGATTATGGTTTGGGACAAAAAGAACTTGTCAACCTTAACTGCATATTAAAAAGATATTCTGCCAGTATGCTTTGCACTCAGGTATAAACAACATGCAATAGACGGTTTTGTTCAACTCCTGGGTGTAAATAGCATCGTTGGCTATGGATACTGGGGTACAAATAGCATCTGCGTACCTTTTATTTTTGATGCTAAATACTATACTAATCATAAAAATAAATGTGGAAATGGTACAGTTTATCAAACTACTGAACTAATGTCTTTCCTATTTTTTTATTATTGTTTGTGGGCATTTTTTGCCTTCATTGGATAGTGGACAGTGTAGAGAGACAGGAAAGATGGAGAAGAGAGTGAGGAGTGACATGCAGTAAAGAGCTGTAGGTCAGATTTGAACCCCAGAGCCACATGGATGCACTCTACTGGGTGAGCCACTGAGCTCCCCATGTTTCCTGTTTGACATTTTTCAAATGCCTATACTGTATATCATTATCGCAAAGCTAAAGATCCATATATCATATTCAAGCAATAATGAATTATTCAGGTTATTAACATGAACTGGAGCAAATTTCAGACTGTATCACCACTAAGTGTTGCAGCTACAGATTTATAGTGACCGTCTCTAATTCATAAATATATATCCAAATAATGAATCATAACTTGCTGTAGATTAATGTACAGTATGTACACGTATGTATATATAAATATGCAGAAATATGTGTGGAATATCAGGTGTATGTTCAACAGTAGAGGCAGGCAGGAGCTTTAAACTTTTTCATGTTTTAAGTAGTTTTATTTTAGACACAGAGAGACAGCCTTCCTTCCTTCCTTCTCCTTTCGGCTGCTCCCCTCAGGGGTCGCCACAGCGAAATACCAATGATTCGCATGCTTGATCTGGCATAGTTTTTTTTACATCGGATGCCTTTCCTGACACAACCCTCACAACGAGGAACAATAAAAAAAATTTTGCAACACCCTCAGAGAGACAGCAAATTAAGAATTAAATTGCACTGATAACTTTTACTGACAATATTCAAATGACAATAAAGACTGAAAGATCAGACAGTGGCAGACAACTAACTGGTAAGTGTTTGGATCACCTCAGGCTGATTTCAGCTTCTAAAATATGTTTTTGTGCTTATGGCTCAATACACTTCATAGTTTTGATCAGATCACGCTGAGTTTCTCAGTTCAGTCCAATCTTGTGCGGTGTTTAATCCAAAATATAAAGAGAATGAAGATGTGCATGTTTTATCATTTTGTGTGAACTTATTGTCAAGAAATCAAGAGAATGATCAGAGAAGTGATTTGCAAAAAGCCGCTCTAATACCTAAATAAAAATTCAAATATGATATATGTGTATTAAAAATTAATCAGTGAAGTGTTTTAATATATTTATTGTGTCTCTTTTTCCTTTCATCCTCCCAGTTTGACTCAGGTTATTCGAAAATTTGCCAAGCAGCTGGATGAGTGGCTTAAAATAGCACTTCACGACCTTCCTGAAAACCTGAGGAACATCAAATTTGAATGTAAGTTTAAACATGCATTAGTATCATCTTATAAATATGATCTTATGATCTTTACCATGTCCATTTACATGATGATAGGCTGAACGCGCTTCTTTTTGTTTCTAGTATCCAGGAGGTTTTCTCAGATTCTAAAGCGGCAAACGTCCTTAAATCATCTATGCCAGGTGCCTATCATCGTCCGAGTTTAATAAAATCCATATGAGTAAACATCGATAAGGGCTTTATGTGTGCATGCGTGTGTGAGTAATATTGTTGATTTATCTGTTTGCAGGCATCGCGGACAGTGATAAACAGCGCCGACATCACGTTTCAAATGCTGGAGGACTGGAGGAATGTGGACTTGAATAGCATCACCAAGCAGACACTGTACACCATGGAGGACTCACAGGAGGAACACCGGCAGCTCATCATCCAACGTAAGTGTCGGTCAACCCACTCCTCTCAAACTGTGGCTGCACGATTTGGTCCAAAAGTCATATTGTGATTCCTGTGGACATGCACATCCCAGTTTAAATTTCACTGGGATGGGGGGGGGGATTCGCCACTGTCAAAATTAGTAAAATGTGTGATTATCTCCTCGGTGAAGCAGGAAAAATTCATGGTTGTCTCATCTGTGAAGGAAAATCAACAAAATTGTCACCAAAACGAACAAAATTAGCCAAATCATTTGCAAAGTATCAGTAAAATGACCAAGCAATTTACAAAATCACTGATAAAGTGAACAAAAATATCAGCAAAATGAATAAAAATTTAGAATATCAGCAAAAATGAACAATTAGATTCTCCCATATCTGGATCATTTGCAATTCGTAATACTATTTTTATTTTTATTTTTTTTTTACATTTTTTGGACTTTTTTATAATTTTGTGTTTTATGTTGTCAGTTTTTCTTTGATTCTTTCATTGTTTTGTTTATTGTATATTCATTTTTCTTCATTTCAAAATGAGAGGTGTTTCTCTCATGTTTTCAATTTGTTGCTTATTTTGTTCACTTGGGATTTTTATTCTGTATGTTTTACACAGCACATTTCTCCGCTCAATGTCAATATATCTACAATATTATCAGACAACAGAGATTATGTCTTTTTTTTTTACATTTGTGCAGTCAGATCAAAATTGTCAAAGGTGAACAAAAATGAAAGACCAATGCTATCCACAGAATTAACCCAGTTATCACCAAATTGAACATAACAAATAAAATAAGCAAAAAATGAGCCAAATGATCATCAAAATGAAAAAAAAAATCAGCAGAACAGATCGAAACTATCAACTGAATCCACAAAATCATCACCAAAACAAATAAAAAATAAACCAAATTTTCCCAGTGTTCACAAAAATGAACCAAATTAATGAACAAGTAGTAAATAACTACATATATGAACAAAAATAACTAAAAATACATTTAAAACTGAACAAAAATGAACTGAAAATTAATTAATTTGTGAGGAAAATGAATAAAACTGATCAGGATATTACCAGGAGCAGAAAAATACTTACATATTTTTATACATTATTATATACTTATATTTTGTATAACATTTACTGGAGGACATGAAGGTAGTTGGTGTGAGAGAAGAAGATGCAGAAGATAGGGTGAGATGGAGGCAGATGATTCGCTGTGGCGACCCCTGAAGGGAACAGCCAAAAGGAAAAGAAGAAGATTTACTGCTACATATGTTTTAAAAATCCAGGTACCTCTTCACATTACAGGTCAGTAATAACATGGTAACAGTTTGGTAATACATAGGTTTCAATGTCGCTTTACCATGTAATTGTCAAAGTAATAATTATGCTCTAACTTCAGTATTAACAAATGAATTAAGAGTAAAAGGGTACTTTCCAAACTGTAGAGTCTAATCCCTTCTGGTTTTGCCCCATGAGACCAAAATGTATTACAGTCAATGGTGAGAGACAATATTAAACAAGTAAGAATGTACCTGGTACAGCACATACATATTCAAAACTATGGTGAGCTTATGGTGTGTTCCAGATCACAACCAAAACACCAACAACCATAATAAATGTCATTCAGTTTAGTGAATTGGTTTCTGAGTTGGGGCTACAACCTTTTAAAAACATTTTCTACATCCATAATTCAGAATATGAGACAATACGTCCAAGTCTGCCCCAGTAGAGTTGGAAACAAATAACCAGAGGTATGTATAGTAAACAAAACCACAACTCAAGTAAAAGTATTGGTATCTTTTAATCACTCAAGTAGAAGTAGAAGTGCTCAAAAAACAAGTACCGTATTTTCCGGCTTAAAAGTCGCTTTTTTTTGCATAGTCTGACGAGGGGCGCGACGAATACATCGGAGCGACTTGTATTTTAAATAAATTTGACTACAGGGTGTTCGTCACACTGACAGCCACTAGAGGAGATGAGCCATGAGCTCTCCGTCAGCGTGGCCACGGCTGCGCACTTATCGCGCGTTCCCTCAACAAATGCGACCTGTTCTGCAGAGCGACTAATACACGTTTTTTTTTTCTTCTTCATTACCGGTACTCATTTTTTGGCTTGTGCGACCAACATTCCGGAGCGACTTTTCACCCGGAAAATACGGTACTTGAGTAAGAATAAAAAACTGTTTCACAATTTACAATCTACTAAAGTAGAGAATAACTTCATGACAAGGAATTTATTACAAACTAATACACTGCCTGGGTTAAGAGCTGTCGAACACATTGTCCAACGAAAAACTGGAAGGATAGTGAGGAACCATCATCTTCAGGTGGTTGAAAAAAAAATTTGAATGATCATGATCAGTTAAATTTTTGGAGACATCATTTTCACACATGGATTGGCCTCCACAGAGGCCAGACTTTAACCCCATTGAGAATCTTTGGGATGTGCTGGAGAAGGCTTTGCACAGTGGTCCAACGCGCCCATCATCAGTGCAAGATGTTGGTGGAAAACTAATGCAACTCTGGATAGAAATGAATGTTATGACATTACAGAAACTTATTGAAATGACACCACAGCGAATGAGTGTCATAATCAAAGCTAAAGAGGATTCAACAAAATATTAGAGTGTGTGACCTTTTTTCGGCCAGGTACTGTATATTGCCTTCAGACAGGTATTTAGAAGATTTTTTTTGGTGATTTTATTGATTTTTGTTGCTTATTTTGTCCCATTCATGACTTGATTTTTTTAACAATGTCATTCCTTAATTTGTATTGCTTATTTTGATCATTTGTTTTTATTCAATTGATTATTTTGGTTTTTTTTAATGTAACCAGTTTCATTCCTACTTATTGAGGTATAATCAAATTTAACTGAGGAGAAGTTCATTTTTTCATCACAAATGTAGCTGAGTAAGAGTAAATAGTTTTCTGCAAAACAGCTATTCTCCCAAGTACATTTTATGGGTAAAACTACTCAAGTGCATGTAAAAGAGTAAATGTACTTGAGTTCTACCTGTATAAACTGAGGTAAAACCTTAACCTCCTCCAACAGGTAACCCAGCCTTTTGCGATTGTATATAATTCCACGTGCTGATTGTGATTACGATGATGATCCAGTTAATGTTGCAGCTCTAACTCAGACCAGACCAGAGGGAAAATTACACTTTATGTGAATACAAATAACACACAGAGGGACAATGATTCCCACGACCGGCAGAGTCAGGCTGTAATGACGAGACCAAAAGGTTAAACAAGTTCAGTGGTCTCTGAAACACCCCGGTGAGCATCTCCTATTCATCCAAACCTCGCTCATCTGAACCAGCCCTGATGGGGTCAGAGGTCGCACATGTGAGGAGATGACGAGTCAAGATGCATTTCCTCAAACTGCAGCCACATCGTTTTTCAATGCAGCGATAAGGGAAGAATTATTTCTGATACGTGATGTCAGTATTATGTTGCTTTACATACTTGCTGTTTTGACCCTTTGAGAACATCTGCTATTTGTTGTCATATTTCCACCATTTTTACTTATTTGAGTATTTAGCTTTTTGCAAGTTTTCCCATTAAAATGAATGGCCATAGACTTTCAAAATAAAAGTCCCATTAATTTAAGGGGAAGACTTATAGGACCCTTCAAAATAAAAACATTTATTATTGTGCGAATGTAGTTGTGTGTAGCCACAGACACAGAATGCTAATTACATAAAGCTTGCAAACTGTAATCACACTCCTTGAGATTTTCAAGATTATTTTGCAGATTTTGGTTCATTTTATTTATTAGTTTGATTGCTTTTGTTCAATTTCATGATTTTTTTTTTCTTTTATGTGTATTTTGTGTATAGTTTGTTTACTTCACAATTATTGTTGTTCATTTTGATCATTTTCTTGATTACCGGTATTTAATTTCCATTCATTTTGTTTGTCATTTGCTTCATTTTTTTAAATATTGTTTTTTATTTTGTCCATTCCTGCTCACTGTCTCGATTATTCTTCTTCACTTTTTGGGCATAATTTCTTTTAATTTTGTGGATTTGATTTTCATTTTCTTGATTATTTTGTAGATTTTTGTTAATTCTGTTCATTATTTTGAACATTAATCTTAATTTTTTTGATTTTTTTTCATTTAATGTGTGTTTTGTGGATATTTTGTCTACTTTCTAAATTATTGTTGTTCATTTATTATTATTATTATTGTTATTTGGTTAACTTCCATAATTTTTTAAAATATTGTTTATAATTTTTGTTATTTTGTATATTTTTAAGTTCATTTTTGCTCATTGTCTTGATTATTTATTTCACTTTTTGTTGATTTTTATTAAATTTGTGGATTGTTGTTTCATTTCCTTGATTATGTTGTTAATTTGGGGTTTTCCCAACATGTTGTTCATTTTGAAGATTTTTTAAACTTCTTTAAATTCATGAGTCAAGATTTTAGGCCTTAGCTGTAATTAAATCTTAAATGTGAATTTGCTCTTGGTCTGATGTCAGTCACTTTATCAATTTTTAATTGTGAATGAAACAAACTCCTCTGCATTAAAGTACATACAAAAACCGTTGATGAATCTAAAACTTCAACCTTTTTTTCTGCATCTTTCCCTTTAATTTAAGTCACTCTATTCATGATATTTCAAATAAAACCACTTACACTTACCTTTATATTTGTTGATTGCACTTGAATAATAAAAAGTGGATTTCCTTTTAAAAAATGCATTGAATTGAAGTTTGTGATACCTGTAAACTAACTTTGAATGTGTCCTGCCCTGTCACAGTGTATCAAGAGTTTGACCGCTTATTGGAGGAACAGTCTCCAATCGAGGCGTATATCGAGTGGCTGGACTCGATGGTGGAACGCTGTGTCGTCAAGGTCAGACTCCACATACTTTACTCATTTAATCCATGGCTCATTCCTGAATGAAGTGTCTGTGTTTGGTCCATGTTTCCAAGGTTTGAACTTTGTCAGTTTGATGACTCTGACAAATATGGAACCAAATGACAATACCTAAGGAGTAATGTAATAAGATGAAATAATACTTTGGAGCATCCCATTAGTGATATCCACACTAGACCTGGACGATACAGCCAGAAGTGTTTTATGTTCATATCGGTCAATATTGACAATTATAACAGTAAACGTCAAATGTTTTGTTCAAGTTTAAAGGTTGATTATTTGTGCTTTTAATCTATTATTAAAAGATGTAACAAGATGGAATGTGTGTAAAATAAAAAAGAACACAAAGACAAAAAGGGAAAAATGACACGAAACACAATTACATAAAAGACACAAAAGGAGAAAATCAATATGCTGTTAAATCAATATAAGTCAAATGAACAAAATTATAAATCTTTTTGTTTTTGTGTCTCTTTGTATGTTTTTTTCGTTTTATGTTGAGTTCATCTACTTGGATCGTTCGTCTTTTATTCCTTTTTTGTGCCTTTTACATCTTTTGTGTCTTTTTTGTGTTTTTGTATTTTTTATGCCAGCTTGAAAGGCTGGCAAGGCTGTCTGACTAATTTCTTCCATTTTCACTCAGGACAACAACAACAAAAAAAAAAAAACGGGCTATAAACTTGAATAATTAACAGATCTTTTTGTACCTTTGATTTTGCCCTTTTGTGTCTTCCATGTCATATTTGTTTTTTTTATGTCTTGTTATATTATTCTTCTTTTATATCCTTTTCATCTTGTTGTGTCTTGTGTCTCTATTACTGTCTTTTATGTTGCCTCCGACTTATTGCTGCCACTTCAGTTTTCAGAAACAACAAAAAACGAACCCTTCAACTTGAATAAAATGTGTTTTTGACTTTTATCATTGCAATTAGTGATACTGATTATTCTTAGCGCTATCATCCAGCTCTAGGTATCGGCATCAAACATGTTCTCACTTCATGTTGAGAAAAGGTCCAGAGAGGTGCAGTATTTTCCCAGTAGATGTGTGATCATTTGTCCTTAAACAGACACCTGTGACTTAAAGCCTCCCCTCTGTCCACTGCAAGCCACTTACACTGCAATCCTCCTAGTTAATGATGTCTTCAAGCTTCCCATTTGCGTCCATTATGTGCCAGATATGGGCTTGTAAAATCTGGTTGCCATGGTGACGTCTTGGACGGCACAGACAATAGTTCAATAGGAAGGCGTGTCCCCGGGGGCAAATTAAATAGTTGACTTGTTGACATGTTTTTCGTTCCTGAGGGTTAAGCCCCAATACGGACCTAGGGGTTAATTCTGCCCCAGCATCCCGACCCTTCCCCCTCTTTTCTCATGGAAATGTTCTCTCTAGGTGGCAGGGAAGAGGCCCGGCTGCCTGAAGAAGGTGGCCCAGCAGTTCCTACTCATGTGGTCGTGTTTTGGTACCAGAGTCATCCGGGATATGACCCTCCATAGTGCGCCCAGCTTTGGTGAGCTACTAATGCCTTTTATCATCTTGTCATCAATACTAAATTAAACATATAGGATATATGCCTATACATGATTTCACATATTAAACAATATTTACAATCATAGGTTGGATGGTGGGATTTATTTCCCCTAGTATCAGTGAAATGTGCATTTGTCCTCCCGGTGCAACACTTAGCTTTAGATGATGCGCTGCTTTTTTGTCTCCCGCTGCCCATTTTGTTCATTTTTGTTAATTTTCCTGATTATTTTGTCCATATATGCTTATTTTTTGAAGATGTTAATTTTAATGTACTGGTAAAATGAGGTAAATCTTCATTCTTATTTAGGCTACTATCTTACTTTTAAGTGTAAAATACATCAAAATGTTATGACCCGTGGATTAATTTAGCATACAGTTAAAAATGGAGCTATTATGTCTAGATTAGAATGAATTTTCATTTTAGTTCATATTGGTTATTTCATTCATTTCCTTCTTTATTTTCTTCAACTGCTTGAATGCTTCATTTTGTTTCATTCAGTTTATTATTTTGTTCATTTTATGATTATTTTCTTAATTTTTTATTTCTTATATTTTTCATTTTTGTTGATTTTCTTGAGTATTTTGTTTTTTTTTTTTTTTTACTGATTTTATTGATTATTTTGTTCATTTCTATTCATTTTCTGGATTGTTTTGTCCCCCCAATGTTCAGACTAAAGTTACACCCTTGTATATGGTAGAATATAGAATGTGTAAGTCTTGCTTCTGCTCCTCCAAGTGATGGAACCTATGGTAACTTCAGAAAAAAAAATTGCATTACAGTCAGTGGCATTACTCATTCTACAAGTTTGGTCCAGTTCACCGTGATCAAAATGTTCAGCTCATTTAGGACATTGTAGCTATTACTTTTCATGTTTGTACATTTTATACTTTTTAAAATGCTTGCTTTCTTGCACCGCATTTGAATGAATAAATGGGAAATGTGTTGCATAACAACCGTCATTCAGAATTTCATAATATAGCCCTTAGCAGCCTTTAAAAAAAAAAGCATGTAGCATATCTGCCCTGTAACAGTGGAAAATGACTTCAAAGTTTTTATCCATTTTCTTGATTTTTTTCTTTATGTCTTTGTTAATTTTATATTCATGGTTGATCATTTTGTTCATTTTTTATAATTCTCTTGATTATATTGGCCATTTCTTTGGCAAAATTGTTCCATTTGTCTGTCAACTTGAACAGCATAAGTAAAGTCAAAATTAGATCTCTATCCTTCATCTTTATACATAACAAAAA
>JAQQAE010006865.1:0-16319 GCA_029823295.1 Pseudamia nigra
GAGAGAGAGAGAGAGAGAGAATTTATATATATATATACACACACTCACACACACACACACACACATACTCATTTTAAGCATAGAACAATCATTATTATGCTAGCCTTTAGCTGTATTTTGCAATATTGCTAGTTTTATTCAATAATCACTGCGGTTTTAGTTTTATGGTCAGATTTTACATGTGCACTTTGTCCCATCAAAGCAACTAAAGAAGTAACTTGGTCTGAAGCAGTGTGAGATCATGGGAGTTGTTGTTTTCAACAGTATTGTTGGAGAAAACTTAACCAGAGGTGGATAGTACTTAAGGATATTTACTCCTTTACATGTACTTGGGTAGTATTTTCAAATAAATGTACTTCTGAGAGTAGTTCTTTCACAGAATACATTTTACTCTTAGTTACATTTAAGGAGAACAAATGCACTTCTACTCAGTTACATTTGGCTACAGCTCAACAAGTAGGACTAAAATGGACAAAAAAAATGAAAGAAGCCTGAGATCCAACAAAAGCACAAAATTAACAAAATAATCAGCAATTTAACATGAAAGGAACAAAATAATAAAATAAAAAATAAATTAGAAATGAACAAAATATACAACAAAATGAGCAAACGTAAAAAAATGAAGGAAATGAATGCAAATGTGCAATATCACCAACAAAATTGAAAAAAAATATACAAAAAGGAATAATGATCAAAATAATCCCGCAAATAAGCCAAAAAACAAAAAAAAAACCCCAAAAAAACAAAAACAAAATAAGCAATAAATGTTGCAGTAGGAGAATTTTAGGTTGATCTTGAATTTTTTATGTTTGAGAGTGTTTAACACTCACTTTATCACTTTATCAGTGACAATGTCCCTGTTTACATGCAACATCCAAGACACAGTATGAAGTTACTTGATCAGCTTTTTAAAATGTTTTTACTCTTAGTCAAGCACTTATTTTTACGAGTAATTCTACTTCTACTTGAGTCATGAAAATTTTGACCTAACAGTACTTTTATTTGAGTACTGTTTCTGTTTACTCTACCCATCAGTGGACGTGCCTGAGGCAGAAATCATGTTTACAAATGTGGACGAGTATAATCACAGTACGTACATTACTTACTGTCACTGAACCCGATTACATGACCATAAAAACAGATCTGACATGCTCTAGTGATCACGCTGTTTACACAACCACTTAAATAATCTGATAACTCCAGAAATCAAGTAATGATCAGATTTTCAATGTGCATGTAAACAGGCTCACTGAAATAGCCACAAGCAATAGTTGCCCTCCAAAACCTAGATCTATTTTGAGACTGTCTGCATTTATACAGTTTTGTTAAGATTTCATGAGTCAGCATCGAGTGCCATACGACCTTTTGAACTGTAATTTTCACACTGCCCCCAATTTTCCTTGCCTATCAATTGATCAATTTACTGACATGTGTAAAAAAATATCAGTAAAGACAGAAAAATATAAAAGGCTCCTTAAATGCAAACTGACATAACCTCAGGAGATTTACATAAGGACCCTTTACTGAGTGTAATCTTTAGTTAAATATTGACCTAGGTGTTATTTATATTTAACTTTTGGTCATGTGTCCAAAATAGTGTTTCTATCAACCGAACAGCTAGTGCAAGTAGAGCAACAAAAGGTTAAGGCCCTCTTCACAAACAATATACATTCACTGTGGAGCCTTTTAATGTCCCAGCAAGACATGACGCCACTGAGAAGCTGAGAAACTACATTTTACCAGACCTTTTAGAGCATATGGATCAGTTTAGTGGTTAAAAACTTATTAAATATTTTAGAACAATTTCTGTCTTTAGCCATGCATGGCAGTCTCAGACATTGAGGGTTAAATATCAACGTTAATAAAGTGAATATGACGCCATTCAACCCTCAATGTCTCAGATGTTGAGGGTTAAATATCAACGTTGGCAAAGTGAATATGACGCGACCAGATGAAACACATTGTTACACTAAATGAAATGATGGTTTTCTCAGATTTAGGAAACATTTGATGAATCTGAGCACATAGGTCAACAATATATATAATATAGGCCTACTGAGTTTTAGATATTTTCTTGTGGAAATTGCATATTGTCCCTTTAACTCATCTACCTCACTGGTAAAGCTCTTGAGTTTGTATTCCTCATATGTAGCAATACATGTAGATTTTAGGCTGGTGTGGATATTCTTCTGCTCAATATTGAACTCTCTAATCAAAGTCTTTAAATTCATGGGTTTCCCCGCTTTATATAAATAATGACATTTTGTTCACATCCTTGATTTTCTTTTGTACATTTTTTTCTGTATTTTGTGAATTGCTTTGTTCATTGTTTCCATTTGTTGATTATTTTGGTCCTTTTGATTCATTTTGGGGATGATTTTGCTCCTTTTTGTTCATGTCATTGAGTAAATTAGCTTAATTATTTTGCTCATTTTGCTACTTCTTTCTTCATTTTTACTCATTGTCATGATCATTTAATAGATTTCCCATCATAAACCTACACAGAAGAGGAAAAAATTGATACATTAACAATACACGAGAACACAGAAAATCTAGTGTTTTATTCTAAATTTCATTCTCAATGGACATTTTGTTCATTTTCTGGTTGACTTTTATTCTTTCTTGAACTATTTTTCTCATTTCCTTGATTTTTTTGTCCATTTTCTTCAGTATTTTGTTCGTTTTGTGAATTGTTTTGTTCATTGTTCATTCATTTTGCTGCTTATTTTCTTTATTTTTGCTCATTTTCTTGATCCTTTCATTGATTTCCCTTCATTAACCTATGCAGAGGCACAAATTGATGCATTAACAATTCACCAGAACACAGAAATCAAGTATTTCATTCTAAATTTTGAGAAGGATCCAGAGATGCCTGCTTAAAATGTCCCCCCAGAGTTCAAACAAATACTACGGCCTTACATGTTGCAGTAGTATTCGTGTAGGGTTGTATCTTTTTTCAGTGCGACTGCTGTGTCACTGTATTTAAATGTGTGACTCCATATACAGTATTATGGCTCTATGCCTCTTTGTGTAATATGTGTGTAGAGAGGAGGAGGGTGTAAAAAAGCTGTCATGGGGTATGATGCCTCCTTGTCTCGTCTCCTTTAGAGTCTTTGTCAGCAGAGAGAAATCACAGCTGTCAGTTGAAAAAAAGCTTTGCATTTGTCCCAACCATACAGAGATGGCTTTTTGGGGCATGTGTGTGTATGTGTATGTATCTGAGTGTGTGAAGCCAAAGGATGTAGTAGGTGGGGGGTGCCTGTAATCAAAAGCTCAGTGCGTGCAGACCAGGACCCTGTCAATCAAGCAGCATGTGAGAGAATGAGAGCATGGTGACTGAAGAAATAAGAGTCAAGTTCGCCAATAACTCTTAAATCAACAAAGAGGTGAGAGAGAGGATGGAGAGAGGATGAGCGAACATACAGATGGCAGATCACAATGTCCACTAGTGACAAAAAGACGACACCACAAGAAAAGATATATTTCTGGGAATCATTCTGGCAACTGCATGGTAGTAAAAATCCCAAAAAATGACACCCACCACCAAGCTGGTTACTGCTTTTTCATTTGCCAAACACAATGCCAGCGATCTCAATATTAGCACTTAGGCTTGGTGAACAGCTCATTTCAAATCTGTGGGATGATTATTTACAGTTTCCAGACCAAATGTGTGTGTGTGTGTGTGTGTGTGTTAGGAAAAGAGAGAGTGTGAGTTTTATCCTAAGAGTAAAATAAATAAATTAAAAGATGAGCTCCCACTCACCCCTCCCTCAGAAGGACTGGCTGCCCATTTCAGTTCTCCTGGCACTGTCCTGGTATCCAGCAGAGTCACTAAAATGCAAACACACATGCAGGTGTTTTGAAGCGGCAAAATCTCAATATCACATTCATAAGTAGTGGCAAATAAGTGACGTGTGCACCCTTTTGAACCCTCTATGCAACAGAATAACAGAAGCAAAAAAGACCACCAAGGAACAACAGGATATTTAACTATAGTGCGAGCAGTTTTAAAAATAATGCCTCATCAAAGCTGCATCAGAAATTTCAGATGATACTAAATGATGTCTACTAATGAGTACAGGTGATATAAATTCTAATTCTTACTCTTCCAGTTACCTTCCGTGGCGTTATGGTGACAACATAATGTCGACATAAAAAAAACAAAAACAAAAAACGTTTTAAGCCCGGACTAGAATATGCAATTGAACTAATTTTGGGGTAAATATGTAAACATGGGAAATATAAATTCAGATATAAAGATATAAGGCTTTTTCAAGTTTCCTGTAAAATGCGCCCTCGTCTTCCCCATCCTAGGACGCACACGGAGCGCACAGAGCGCTGTTCCCTCCCTTCCCTGGAGCGCAAATCTGTCACATACTGTACTTCAGATGAGTGACTAATCCTTCCTTACCTTCGTTGGTTGGATAAATCCTCGTCCTCGAACTTGAAACTTGCGTCGCTATCCAGATGAGGGTGAAAAATAATCGCCATGTCTTTGCCATGTGTGCCGCGTGGAAGCGTGTGTGTTCCGCGTTAGATCTGCGCGCTGGCTCGAGCGGCTCCATCCCGGTGGGAAAAGTGTGTGTGAATGAACCCAAGTGTGAAAACGAGTTGGATGCAGCGGATACTGGGGCGGTCTCTTTCACTCAGTTGCGTGTCTAAATGGATATTCAAAGGACATGAGCAAAATGACAGACTACTGTACTATGTGTCGTAGAATCAACACCCTGGGGCGCATTAAGTCTGTCTCAGAAGACAAAGTTTGGATCCCACTGGTTTTTAATTTATGCTTTTTCTGAGTATGATGTTCTGATATCGACAATAGCCTGGTCTTTTGGGGGCATTACAAGCTCAAAACACGCCTTTTTTTGGACATATGTACTCTAAATCAATAAAATTATGACGACATTTATCCATGAAAAGTAAACTGATCTCCTGAGCAACGGCGTTAAGACACTTTAAACCACCGATCCAGGCTCATTTGTCCATGATATAGTTCACAAATGCACCAACGTGTAATCCTCTCCTATCAGTGTGATATGCCAAAAGTGACGTTCAGCAGTGAGAGTCGTAAAGGATGCCAGCAGGCGTGGGGTTGTTTTTAAATCACACTGCCTGTCAAATAAATTCCAAAAGATGGATGTGTCACGATTTCCTGATAAAGGACTGGAGTGCCTCAAGGTGCCTGCTTCTACAGCTGAGCCAGCTGGAAGATCTTTGTCCGGAAGAGCCCAGTAGTAAAGAGTGTTACTACAGCGCCACCTGTTGATGATTTCAGGTAAGGAAGCGAAATCCCATAAATGATCAGGGATCTTTTGGGTAATGCTGGATACGGAGCTAAACATAGTAGGATCAATTTCAATCATTCTCACAATGGTTTAATTATCAAATATATTTTGGAAAAATCTGAATGAAAGCTTCAGACATGAGGAGCAGATTCATCCTTTAATCATGTAGCAGCTGAAAAAATAAGAGAAAGACAAAAGGACTATGGCATGAAGTGTGAGGCATCAAACAAAGAGAAGGCTCATGACCCCTCCTCCTACACTTGCCCTCTCTCTAAGACATAGTCAACAATCATTTGTGCAGAGGCGCAGCAAGAAAAAGTAAACACTTTAACATACATCCAGTGGGTTTTTCATATCTGCTGTGTATTATACACAGGCAAATAATGTTTACCCGCTTTTCCGTCACTAAATGTAAGCTATCACAATGATGATTATGATGAGACAGGAGCAAAGGGCAGCTTTTTAGGTATATTTAAGATCATGTAAATAAAATGGACTGTATGTGTAAACAGCATGTGTGTGTGCATTAGCTTGTATGTGTTTGTGCGGCTCTCCAGCTCAGTCGGTCACCATCTCGCTTTGTGTCTTTGCAGTTGCTATGCTGAAACCATCTCGATCCCCTGTAAGGCATCATAATGGACCCAGGAAGAGCATCTGGCGCTTTGAGACGCCAAAAACGATTTCTCCACTTCGACCTGCCACTCTAACCCCCATCCACCATAATAACGTTTTCACGTTTCATTCTCCACCAGTTCCACGAAAGACTGCGCAATCACAAAGACCCAATTAGCCAAGTGAGGGTCACGATTTTCACCCAGGGACCGATGGGCCAATCGCATCAAGCGACGCAAGGCAAAGGCCTATGGGGCAGCTGCGCAGGTGGGTGGGACATGGTTCTGGGGTGGAGGTGACACACTGACATGGATGGTGAATGGTCTGTTGTTTCTGGTCATTTGTGTCACCAAAGTTTTGATTGATGACCGTCGGGATGTTTTCCCACTATCCCCCGAGATTTCGAGCTCTCGGGGGGGTTTTCGACAACGGGCCCCCAGCCTCAAACCCCTACATAAAGTTTGGCCCCTAGCCCTATGAGGCACAAACACACTTTGACGCACACAGAAACACACACATGTTTTTGTCCTGGTCGGGGCCTCACATGGCCACTGCCCACGCATCTGTATTGTAAAGCACTAAATATAGGAAGAGCAAAGCTGTTTCTGTTGTAGGTGTTCATATACATATGTACTGCATCTCAAGTGTGTAGCAATGATGAAAAGAATAGAAGAAGCAGGAAGAAATACAGCAAAGTACACATGAAGTAGCCAAATTTATGTATGTGTGCATGTGTGTGAGAGTGTAAAGAGAAAAGCCCGAGGGATGGTAGGTGTGTGGGTGGATGATGAGATGAACAAAAGAAACACAGAAGAGAGATGAGGAGCAGCACATTGCCAGGATTTGATTGGGTGGGTAGGTGGTGTAGAGGGGGGTGTTGGGTGTTGAAAAGGATCTTCCCTCAATGCTTCGTTAAGATATTCCTGGAGCGAGTTACAGTTTCATTTGGCTTGCAGTCCTACACAGAACACTTACATCGCACTGGGAGCTAAACCGATTTAATATTCATTCAACTAGACTAATATTCTCTGGGTTATATGACAGATAATAGTCAGATATACAGAATGTGTGTGGTGTGAGCGTGTCTACGTGTGTGTAGTTAAACTGTTTGGGTCGACAAAGCATCATTAGCATGTCTGAGGCATTTTCATTAGTACTCAACTCTCTCCATAACAGCTGCTAGTTTGGTGAATTGCTCAAGCTCACATTCGAGTGTGTATGCATGTGGATGTGCTTGTGTGTATATACAGGCAAGTGTTGAGTATAAACAAAGGAAGAAGCGAACAGAAGGTTTCATCAAAAACACCAAAACACCAAAAGCGCGTGTGTCGTACATCATATGCTCATTTTGATGACTGAAGAAATCACTGACAGGCACTTGTGTGTGAGGATGTAGAGTGTGTTTTTGTGGGTTGTTTGCGTGCATGCATGTGTGATTGCATAAACGTGGTGCTAGAGTGATGAGATGTTCTCTACATCCATCTGTTCTGCTGGCATTTACATTTTCAGAGAAGTACAACAGAGAAATTATGGAATAGCACAGGGAAGATCGAGGTCAGTGAAGATAGTCAGCATTAACAGGTCACCAGTGAAGCTCTGAAGCTTTATTCTGATTTCATCTTTGAACATGTCTCAAGGTTTCTTAGTATCTATATGCAAGACAGTGAAACTTCACTGTGTCTTCCTGTCGATGTGGTTGCTCAGTGTGTGTGTGTGGACTGTGCACATACGAGACGGCAAGCGATCTCATTGTTCTCTTCCTCCTTATCTGCCATCTCGGCGGAGAGCCGTGCGTTGTTTCCCCCCTCAGCGATGTGACCCGGCTGTGATACCGCGCGCCCTCTTCTCCACAGATAACAGACCACCCTAAAAATACTCCTCTTTCTACAGCTTGACACTCTTCCCCCTCTGTTCTTCTCACCTCTTTCTGGCTCACTGTATCCTCTGGAGTCTCCCTGGCCAGAAGTTAGCTCTGCCAGACTAAAATACCTCTGGGCACTTCCTAATGTCACGGAGGTCTTTTACTTCTATATTTTCCCCTCTTTTCATCTCCACAACTCATTCTGTTGGAGGCAGTGGATGTTACAGTGTTGGCTTGAACAGCAGAAGTGCAACTCAGACTGTTACATCACAAGTTTTCTTACAGTTTTCCACAATAATTCCTCATCCTCCCCCTCTCCCCCCGCAGCTACTTCAGTCACCCACACTCTGGACACACAGGGCAGATGGGATGTAGGAGGAGACAGAGAGGACATAGTCTGCTAGGCTTGCATAATTATACATCAAGTAATTTACCATAACTCCTTAATAAAATATTGAAGAGCGCATTGTTTTGTGTGCCTCACGGGTTTGACAGTCTGGAACAATGCTAATTATGATAAACTAGGCTTTTTTTGAAGATCATGCCACAGCCAAGTGCTTTGAGAGCTTTTCATTTCTCCTCAGCCTCCCTTGCTGCTTCTGTTGTGAAGTGCTTTGAAGGATATTGACAATGCCCCTTCCCGTACTTTCGAGGAAGTTTCAGCTAATTTAAAACGTTTTTATTCGAAGCTTCTTTGCCACATTTGACATTAGGGGTTAGAAAGCTGTCATTTTTGTTCTTCATTTCTGTGTGCGTGTATTCTTGCCTTTCTTTTGGCTGACGCCCACGCAGGTGACCAGATGGGGACCTGAGTGGGTGGACAACTCAATGGTGACCCCCTCTCTTTCCCAGCCCCCACCTCCGCTCTCCACCCTTCTGTGTTTTCATGCTAGCCATTCACCAATGTGAGACCAAAAACAAGGAGAGGGGCCCAAAGAAGAGAAAAGGTCCGTTTAACTCCCACCATCGAGCAAAAGGCAAACGTTTTGCAGTGGCTGGAACAATAAACAAAAAGATTCATTTTACTAGAACCTGTGATTGTGACATGATAGGCTTCCAGACAGGTGCAAGATAAAGACAGGGGTAACTGATGTCAGCAAGAGTAATGATTGAGATAGTGTTGAAACATTAGTGGTGGGAGAACACAAAGCAATTAAGCAAATAATTAATGAACTCAAACATTTCCTTGTGAGAGCTTTTCAGTTTTGAAGATTTGCTTTCTTATAAATCCCAGTAAACTCAAAAGCTGTGGGGATTTTGGCTGCAAATCAAACAAAGTTTGCAATTCCAAGACTCAGCAGAACATGAGATAAACATTTCCCCATAATTTCCGTATTTTATAGACTATTCAGTTCAAGTTGCAAGTAACTTCATATTCTGTAATCAGTTTATGGGTGCATAAAATGTCCAAACAGCACTGTAACACAGAGTGTGTTTAATTGTTGGTATATAAAATAAATACCACGAATAAGACTTCTAGCTTTATTTGAGCTAATAAAATATTGAACCATCTTAATTATACTGTAGTTAATTTTATCAAATAAACTTTTGATAATCTCCACGATCCAAGAACAGACACAATAAAAAATTATGTTCTCGTCAGTTCTTTTCTCAGGCACGGTTGTAGCCTTACAGCAAGGTGTTTGTCTTTGTTTGATGAAGACAGGGCGGTGATAAGACAATGAGTTTTACAGAGGATTAACAAAAGTTACACTGTCAAATGAAGTGATCGCCCGGTTTATCATGTCTCTTCTTTTATCAGCAGACACAATAGGTCACACAAACATAACACATTTTTGTTAGAATAATATACAGTAGTCTGCTTCTCTGATTTTGTTAAATTTCTGCTGCTGCAGCAGCGTCAAAACCCTGCTCTTCGTTTACACCATCTTTTGACACATACTGTTCAAGGCCTCATTTCCATTTCATATATTGTGTCAGTACTGTTGTTATGACAAATGCTGCAGTTGTTGTGGAATCCAGGATGAAACCAGAACGCCATTTAATCAGCATCCATTTATAAAGACTTGTCTAATATCCATCAGTGGACCTGCTCATAACAACATTACCCTCCTATGGGGGAGAAGGTAAAAACAACTGCTGTTTGATTTTGTCAAATGAGGTGTCAGTGTCGTGCGCTAAATTCAGATGTGTGGGTCAGACTGCCAAGTAGGAGGACAGAGAGGATTTGTTGAAGGCATAAGTTGGAAGGTTCATAATGAGAACATAATGAGTCTTGATCTTGGCACAGTCATGAAATGTTACATTTCACAAGAGTCAAGCCTGAAAAACAAGCTTATTGGCTCACTAGATCAGAAAAGGGTAAAGTTTAGGCTGCAATAGTCAGAAACTAAATGGAAGCACGACTATATCAGTGTGATGTCAGTAGACAAATGCTCAAATCTGAACCTGATCTGTTGTTAGCCTATGTTGTATACTATTGATTTCCTCTTGTAAAAAGCATTTATTCTGTAGTCTTGTGACTAGCATGTTCTCATCTTGTACAACAAAGGAGTCTCAAGAGATACTGTAGCTTATGTCCATTCAGAGCAGATACACAAAAGTCAGTTGGGGGAGACCATGTCGCACACTACGAGTAATTTTATGTGTTATAGATGATATATTCTGCTATATGTATTATTTTTAATTATTTAAAGATTCATGAGTAGAGAGAGCTGGGGCAAAATGTATTTTATTTCTCTTTATACACTCACACACGACAAAAATAAACCATAAAGTCCACATTTCTATGTAGTCCAACCTAGACATCTGTCTGAAAGTCTGTGTTGTAACAGTATGTGGTGCACAAACAATGATCAGGCCCAAAAGAAATTCCCTCTCTCTGTTATGTAAATGTTTGCACAAAGAGGCATATTTGGTTAGTTTGAGATCAAATATATATGAAAGAATGTTGGTAACAATCCGAAGCGTGCTTTCACTCTCACATGCCACTTTAAATGTATCAAAGTAACTCTCAGTGCTCAGAAGTCAACGGTGAGGAGAATCCTACTCTATACCTTTCCACACACAATATCGAAAGCTCATTTTCTGACTTATTATGTTGCATAATAAGTCAGCATTATGCATAGATTCATACATGTAATATTTGCCCATGCTCCCTCTAAAGTTGTAGGAGGCTGTATTTTTCAATTTCCAACTGGAAAATGGAATTGTTAGTACATACAGTAGGCAAAAGCAGTGCCAACCTAAAGATGCCTTGCTTATCTAGGTCAGCTAGATTTTGAGTTGTCAGCTTTCTGCAGATTAAATAGGTCAAGCTATGGGTAGGGGGTGTTTGAAACCTCTCATACACCATTGGTTCACACCACAAAATCTCAAGATTGCTGATTATGTAAAGCATCCCGACAGTAGCTTTAAGCGATCCTGTCAAATTATAACAACTGATATTACAGTGCTTTTTTCATCAGTATATGAAGAAAGACAATGGCAATATTGAATTCCACTTAATAATGTAGCAATATACTGAGGAGAACTCTAAAGAAGCAGTGAGTATGTGATGATTAATATCTGTTCTTCTGTATATGAAGAACCTCACATCATAATCATTATCCCAGAAGGCATAAATATGGATGAGGGCCCAAGCATATTACATAAGCCTAATGCATCAGCACAGCAATTCTACAGGTGCACATGGCCACATTAAAAAAAAGTCTCAACGTTACACAATAGCGGTTAAGAATAAATTCTACTCAAAGTGCACTGTCTGCATATTTTCCTGCCATGATGCAATACTTGGCTTCCTGTCCTCAATTTAGGAGCCACAGGTTGCCAAAATACGAAATCACAGGTAATAGCATATGTATATATACATGCGGAGGCGATGTATTCAGCACTTCCTCTGAAGGTTCATCTCATTTTGAACATGGCTCTTAGAGGGATGATCAGCGTGACGACCATTCTCCTCTGCCTCACGCTCGCCCTGCTCCATCCAACTCCGGCTGCTTGTAAGTTCACTATACATATACGTACATTACCACCTGTTTGATATGCCATAGGTGCGGGTGGAAAACTATCTGGGTGAGTTTTCATAGAGCTGTGATCTGATGTGTGTTTTGTGCAGCATCTCCCCTTTCGAGCAGATCCTGCTGTACACGGTACAATAGGAATCCTGTGCCTTTTCATCGTATAAGGGGCTACAAAGAACAAAGTGCACTGGAACACTGCCGAAAAGAAGCAATCATGTAAGATGTTCCTACACTAAACCAGTAGCACTGCAGGAATCAATGGCAATGAGAGCTGAATTCAACTGACAGTATGTCATGACAAAGACTTGAGATTAGTCTACAATACACACATTGACAACATCGGCAATTGGTCACACTAAATGAGGGGTCCGTCACATTTACAATCTACTGAGCCATTTTTAGACAGAAAGAGAGAAGAAATATGTAGGTAGAACTGCAAAAAATATGTGAACCCCTTATGTACCACATGACGAAAAAAATATTTTAGCTGGCAACACACAATTGATTTATTTTTTGTAATTTTTGTTCATTTTTTTCATTTTGTTTGTTATTTTTAATTTTGGTTAATTTTGTGGATTATTATAATTAATATTAATTATTTTGAAATATATGGTCATATGTTTTTTCAGTTTTATCTCGATATCTGGTCATTGTTTAGTTAATTTTCTCTTCTTTTTGTTGATTTACTGTTTATTTTTGTTCATTTTGATTTTTTGTACCACTGAGCCACGAAGATGGGCTAAAGAGCCACGTGGCCCTGGAGCCACAGGTTGCACACCCTTGCACTAAACAGACTGGAGTTTGGCTATATTTCCAATGCTTCATACATGATGTGATTGGTCTTTAGTGTTATTGATCCCTTGGGGGAATTAACCTGTCTTTAAGCAGAATAAAAGAAAAAAATCTATAAATAATCACTGAAATGTTTGCAGAATAATCAACTATTATTGGCATATTATTTCATCTCTAATTACTGATTTAAATAGAAATGGATGTTTAAATTCCTGAATTTTTGCACATTTATACACTGACGACTTGTCTCACCACTGCAGCTTCTACACCGTTTTGAAGAAAGAAATTTGCGTCTCGCCTAAGGACGAGTGGGTGAAGAAAATCCTGCAACTCCTCAGGTTTGACACAAAAACTCCTCTTACTAGTATGTTTTTGCCTTAGATATTTCATTTGCTTTGTGAGTAACACGGCACTTCACTTTTTTTACAGCTCAAAACTGAACAAGATGTCAAAGGGCACTTCAGCAGCAGCAAACATCAAGGACAGAGGAAACCCTTCAATTAAAAATGGGGGTGGAGTTTTCCTCACAACCACAGACAGCTTTCTGAACAGCACCGATAGTTTGTATTAGATAAAACTATGTGATGTTGTCGGAGAACCGTAACTTGACAATGTGACCAAAACGGAACAGTCTACGGTGTCCTGTTTTATTTGCCCTGAGAAATAAAAGAAGCTAAAATATTGAACTCTTCTCAAAGTATAAAGCAGTAGCCTTGAAAATAAATCTGCTCTAGGTAGATTTGCTCATGCGCTTATCATCTAAGTGATTTTTTTGCTATTTTTAAATGTGTCTTGCTTACTTCCTTTGGATTTGCTGATTGTGTTTAAATATGTCTGATAGCATAAATATAATGTATTTACATATTGTACTTAAAAAAGCTGTTGAAACATTTGGCAAATAGTTTGTTGTTATTGTACAAAAAAAAAAAAACAATTCACATTAAAAGTTGATTTTTAACTTCAAGGGTAATTTCAGGTATCAGGTATCTTAATATCTCACTTTTTATGTGGCTTTTTGTACTATAAACTCTTTGAACGTTTATAATGCATGAAGATCAAGATGAACTTAAGCAATAAATCAACAAAATTAACAAGTGTTAAGAAAAAATGAACAAAATCACCAAGAAAATATGCAGAAATGAACAAAGTATGAACCAATTAATAAAAAACAACATAAAAAATTCCAAAAATTCAACACAACAAATAAGTAAATGATTATAATACATGAACATAATGAACAAAAATGAAGAAGAGTGAACAAAACGTTACACAAAATAAGGAAACATTTATTTAAATAACAGACAAAATGACTAAAATACTTTTAAAACAGAACAAAGTCAATAAAATAAAGAACAAAAAATCTGCAGTCCAACAACCAGTAAAAAATAAATGAAACTCATTTAAATACTTAAAAACAACAATAGTCAACATGATCAAATATGAACAAAACAATGAACAAAAAATTTACAATCTGAAAAAAGTGAACTAAATATTCCATGAAATAAGGGGAAAAAAATGAATCAAGTAACCAGCAAAGTAAATAAAAATAGCCAAAATTATCCAAACATTGACCCACAACTAAACACAATTTTCCACCAAGTTCAGTAAAAAATGCAGTTGCAGATTTAATGCTCAGATATGTGGAAATGAACCAAATGTCTGTAGTAATAAACACATGACAAATCCGACTTTTTAATCACTCTTAAGCTAAATAAATGATTGCTGGATTTCTTGTTTTTGTAAAAGTTAACCTTTTCAGTCTTTTTAAGGAATTGTCAACACCTCAAATCTTTACACACAAATTAAACTCTTGCTTTGCTTGGTGTGTGATTTATTGACCTGATGTGTGATTTCTGTGCTGAGGAAAACATGCAGCCAGCATTCCACGCGCTGCAAGGTGTCTAAAACTTTCAGATGGGTTGTCCGGTCCCTTGAGCTCATGTTAAATCCTGACGTGACTGACAGGACAGCGGACACTTGTGCTATTTCAGATCAGGACCCTGAGGGGCCGAGGCTCCACTCAGACAAGGTGACTCCCACCATGACACACTTCACTGAGGGGAGCTGCAGTACATTCAGGCCTCCATTAGATGGCAGAATTAACCTGGCGACCAAAAGTGCCAGATGCCTCATGAGACAGTTATTTTTTTCATATTAAATAATAAGAAAACATAAATGCACAAAGTGAATGATAACATTTATTTAATTTGTCAGGCCATATATTACAAAAACACATTACACAAAGCTCAATTATAAAGATGGCAAGACAAGTAAATAAATACTGGAAGAAATAAATATTAAATATCACAGATTCACATCATCAAAAAATTTTAAATTATTAAGTTAATCGAGACAAATAGTGCATATTTGCATTGTTCAAAGTGTTGGGCTCATGGTTGTGCTGGCCATCGTAGTGTTCTTCTTTGCTCTGCGAGCCAGCCTGTACAAACACAGAAAGAATAGTGTTTAAAAAGAGAGTACTGTCAAAAAAGCAGTTAATTCTGTCTCACACTGAGGAGCACCATGTGCAAAGAATGACTGAGATGACAAAAGGCCTACTCACTCTAACTCCTTGACCTTCTCAAAGACCCAGTCCTGTTTCCAGTGGCTGCAAACTTCTCCCTCTGTGGTCACAAATCTGAAGAGACACATCAAAATTAAATTACACTTTACTCTCAAGCGCAAATGAGCAGACTAATTCTGATGATCACTCATGGTTGGTAGTGGAAGCTCTTACATGACGGCGCGGACACATGGCGGGATCTTCTTCTGGATCCTGTAGCCGATGATGGGAGCTGAGATGTTCTGCGTGCTGATCTTAGTGCAGCACTTGGTTATCTTAATTGCTGTTCAATGAGAAGCAAAAATTTGCTGTTATTAACAATCCTTTTCACTCCACTTAAGAAAGTGCTCATGAAAAAGCACATTTCTCACTTAATAATTTTTGCTGCATGTGTACCATAGCTATGATAGATCAAATAAGCATTCTGATACATTATGAGACTTACGTGAAGCTGTTGCTAACACTGCCAGGAACCCAGCAAACAGAGTGAGGCACACCAGTCGTCTGATGGACAGCTGCATGGTTGCTGTGTGAGATGCTGCAGAGGATCTTTGCAGAAGCAGGCTGTTGGATCCAGATGAAGGGGATGGCTGATTCCCTCTGACCAAACATTGAGGTTTTATACCATGAAAAGAGGAACAGGAAAACTCACCGGATGTATCCTCTGCAGGGGTTTTCTATGTAAGTGGCAGGGTAGGAGCAAGGGGAGTAGCTGATCATTTCCTTTTTTTGTGATTTCATCATAACACTGACAAATCTAAATGAGATATAGATGCTGAGTGAGGCCAGCTTAGGAAACTACATCTAGTCCTAAAGCTTATTTCATGCTCACTCTTCAGATTTACAATAACTGCAAATTAAATAAAGTACTGAGCAGAAAATGAGCTGCTGTGTATCTACTGATACATATAAAAGGTAGAGACGTGTAAGTTGTAAGCAAATACAGGGTTTTCCATAGGTGTAGAGGGGTTTAGGCATTGTGATTCTACGTTCAGAATTTGCCCTAAGTGGGTAAATGACTTAGATGTATGAATGTGGATCATAGATGTCCTACATGAAAAGTTTATGTTTTTCAATAAAAATAAAAAATAATTTATAATCATCTTCAGCCACTGTGTGGAGAAAATAAACAACACCTGAAACCAAGGGCGTAGGTTTGCATAGGGACGGTAGGGACATAACACTACCAACTTTTCAGGAGGCTCAAATTGTCCCCA